>JAJAGP010003503.1:23968-72174 GCA_025084515.1 Ancistrus triradiatus
TATATATATATATATACACACACATATACATACACACACATATATACACACACACACACACACACACACACACACATACTTATTAGTACAAGTCCTTTTAGTTCAGTTATTCTTTAAGTAAACAGTATTTTTTTTTTGGAGCATCATGATTTGCTCTCATCTCTGCAGTCAGGTCACAGAGAGTGTAGTGTGACAGGTTTCATGCTGATGGCAGCTCTCCTGAACCGGTGTCAACACTAAAAGGTCATTTAGTGTCTGCACAGATGGCCGGGAGCCATTAGAACCGCTTAGTACAACCTCATAAACAGCCCTTAAGGTCTGCTTCCCATTTGTGCAATGCAGAGGTAAAAGAAGTGCTCAGGGCCACGGTCAGCATGGTCCCTCAGAAAGACGGGGCAGAAGATAGGAGTAAGGTAAACGGCCTATAAGTCCACCATAAATCGGACTTTTATAACCCATAAGCTTATCGATCGTGGCCTCCTCCATTAATAACACGCACTATATGAGCTCAGTTTATTAACTGGAGCTCTTCCTAGCAAGCCACATGCTCACACCAGTAGTGTTCACTTTTCACAACCTCCTATTCGGTCTGCTGACCATTATTCTCTACTCGGAAAAATACTTCTGTGTGAGATCAATTAACCACAAAAATATTAAACCTTATTAACCACCATTAGCAACTTTAGAGTTTATGTTTACTTCACTTTTTTTTTTTTCCATTGCAGACAGTATGAACCCAAATGATGTCATGTTTTGTCTGGTCAACCTCATTTATGTTGTCACATACATCCAATCCTACATTTCAGGCCTGCAACACAAAGCATTTACCATTTCGGAAAGTTGCCACTGTTTCTCAAAACTCTGTCTCATTCTTATTGCAAACACGTCTTATGATGTGCAACACTACAGGGTTGTCTTTGGTACATGTTTCATTTCAAAAATTCTTCACACATTCTCTACTGGGGATAGGTCAAGACTGCACACAGGCCAGTCCAGTACCCGTACCCTCTTCTTCCATAGCCATGCTTTTGTAACGTGTGCAGCGTGTGGTTTTGCATTGCCTTGTTGAATAATGACTGGACGTCCCTAAAAAAGAGGACATCTTCAAGACAGTTGCTCTAAAATCTCAGAATACTTTTCTACATTAAAGCTTCCAGCACATAAGTGTAAATGGTCTTTACCAAATGGCACTGACCAAACCCCATACCATGACAGAGCCTGGCTTTTGGACTTGTTTTATGTGGCATGTATGAAATGTAACTCTGTTTTGTAGTGCTTGAAAAAGGTTTGCCATATTTATCCTTTACCTATGTGGTTCTATCAGCTATCGGTTCTTGATGCAGTGCCATCTGAGTGATCAGAGATCACGGATCTTCAGTTTAGGCTTGCGCCTTTGCCCTTTATGTACTGAAATTCTTCCAGATTCCTTGAATTGTTTAATGACATTATGCACTGTAGAGGGAGAAATATGTAAATCCCTACCAATCTTTCTTTGAGGAACATTGGTTTTAAACATTTCAATAATTCTCTCACAAACTTGTTGACAAACTGGGGAACCACTGCCTATCTTTGCTCCTCAAAGACTCATTGTGGATACTGCTTTTGTATCAAACATTTACAGCATTTAGCAGACGCCCTTATCCAGAGCGACTTACAATGGATACAATCTTACAATCCAAGCAATTGTGGGTTAAGGGCCTTGCTCAAGGACCCAACAGTGGCAGCTTGGCAGAGGTGGGATTTGAACACTGGACCTTTTGGTCCATAGTCCAGTACCTTAACGGCTAGGCTACCACAGTCCACAGTACAATCACCTGTGGACATCACCTGTTTGAAATCACATCATTATTTATTTAATTAAACCCCATTTACTAAGCCTAAATGGCCCCTATCCAATTTTAACATATTGCAGGCCTGAAATGCAGTAAAGGATGTATATTAACACATGAAATTAAGTTGACCAGATAAAACAAGAAACATCTCAGGTTCATACTGTCTGCAATGACATAAAAAGCAAAGTAATACTGGCCATACTGGCCTGACTTTTTCCTGATTTGGTGTTGTATTATTTACAAACTCGGCAGAGGGCCTTGTGGGATGATAGTACCTGTCTGTAGGTGTCTCTGTGGTTCTCGTCTGTTCTTGAGTTATAATACTGCTCGATGAAACCGAAATACTCCTTTCTCTTCCTCTGGAGAACCTGCTCCCTGCGCTCCATGTTAGCAGGAAGGTAGCCCTGAGAGCGAGAGTAAGAAAGAGAGAGAAGAGAACTTAGAGCAGAGCATGAATCATGCTGATAAGTAAATTCGCTCTCCTGGTGCTCATTATATTGAATGACGGACCTGTTCTGTCGCCCACCATGGTTCTTGAGAACATAGAGTACAAACATGGCTACTTTCCTTTACATTCACATCCCACTCACTCTGCTCTTAATGAGTAGAGACATCAGAATCACATACCCACCAGGTGCTTTTATCTAAAACGTCTTACAAGAACGGTAGTTATGGTAACCATAATTACTATGAGAAACTTGTGTCTATTTTTGCCCTCCGTTATAATCACAATTTTGACCATTAAAAAATATCAAAAAGAAAATGCAGCCAATCGCAACTGAAGAATTGAATTAAAAAACGATGCTTTTTTAAAACAATAATTCATGGAATTGCTATTCGTTCTTGGCAGACTTGAAGATCCCTTTGTTTGTATCATCTGTACAGTGTGAGCCAAAAGTCTGAGACCACTTGTAAACATACTGTTTGGATCATTGTGGAGAGGGATTCGTACTGCAGCAAAACCCAAAACACACCTCAGAACTCTGCAACAACTACTTCAAGAACAAAAAAGATCAACAAGTGTTGACACCCAAGGAATATACTCTGCAGGAAGCCTGACATAAACCGCAAGAAGCATTGGGGGCACTTGAAGCCAGAACAAGCCAATCATCCAGCAGTAACACAATAATGCTTTCACAAAGTGACTACTAGCCACTCGCTATTGTACAGCACATATATAGATGAGCCAAAACATTATGATCACTCACAGATGAAATGACTAACACTGTGATCATTTAGATGGCAAGAGGAAATTTAGCGCTTGTAGTCCATGTCTTGAATGCAGGAGAAATGGCCATTTTGATTTGACCTAGCTATTCAACTTCAGCTGGGTCAGGCATCACATGCAGACAAGAGTAGCTGTGTCTGATGGAGGGTAGGCTGGTTAGGGGATCATCCTCCAGGCACTGCAACAGCAACAACTGCCGGCCTTAACAATGGACCAGATTTCCTGTACGAGCCACACCTTCATTAATCCCCGTGTTCTCCAGCCATGACCAGAAACATGCGGGGTTTAAATGTGAAAGGGGGCATAAACTAATTATGTGACACTTGGGTATTTAAAAACTCCAGCAGCACTGCTGTCTGATCGACTCATACCAGCACAACATCCACTAATACACCACCAGATCGTGTCACTGCAGTGCAGAGAAGGATCCACCACCCAAATAATACCTGATCTGTGGGGGTCCTGTGGTCTGTGGCCCTGTCCTGGCCATTAAAGTAGAGTGAAGGGGACTAACAAAGTATGTAGAGTTTGTTTGTTGAGTTTTTAACGCCATGAATTACCTTTCAGCCTTGCTCATGGCAGGAGGGTGGGCATGGTACCCGTATGTTTACAAGAGAGTCGCAGTTGGGGTTTAAATCCTAGAGCATCCAAGAATTTCAGGGTTTTATGGGCGTTTTCAGAGCTTGGTGCATGGTTTATGTCTCCAGATATTTTTAGTTTGCGTCTGGCCTGTTTGTATTTCTTACATTCCAAGATAACGTGTGTTATTTATTGTTATTTATTCATTTCGGTGGAGCAGACGTCGCAAATTGGTGGCGGTTGTCCCTTGAAGAGGTGACGTGGGTCAGTTTTGTATGTCCTATTCTGTATCTTGCCCAGGTTGTTTGATGAGACCTGTTGCGGAGGTGTGCTATTACATGGTGTTTACTTTAGGGTTTATTTTTTGTAGTTTGCTATTTCTCTGGCTTTCCCACTCTCGTTGCTATGGGACTGTGGTAGCCTAGTGGGTAAGGTACTGGACTATGAACCAGAAGGTCCTGGGTTCAAATCCCACCTCTGCCAAGCTGCCACTGTTGGGTCCTTGAGCAAGGCCCTTACCCCACAATTGCTTGGATTGTAAGACTGTAAGTCTCTCTGGATAAGGGCGTCTACTAAATGCTGTAAATGTATAAGATTTTAATGTAGGTTTGTATGGCCGGGTTGGCATCCGAAGCTGGCATCTTAGTAACTGTAGTCGATATGGTCCTGGGGTTGGGTGCCGCCTTGTCAGCTTTTTTCATTTCCGAGGATGCCAGTATGGCTCAGGATCCAGCATATTTTTCAAATTCCTGGTAAGTAAGGCGTTGGATTTTGGCAAGTATGTTAGTCATCGGGTGTTTCTGGGTCATGGTCTCTAAAGCTTGGGCACATGACTGAGTCGCTAACAGTTCTTTCTAGAAGTTTCTCTTCAGTGACATTCAGTGCCATCATAACGGCCGTTGCCTCTGCTGTGAAGATGGAGCTTCATTTTGGTAATTTCGCTGTCTGTGATGAAGTTCTGTACATTATAGCCGCTGTGACCTGGTCTGCACACTTTGACCCATCTGTGTATATAAAAGAATGTGTAGCATACATCTCCTTGATTTGGTAGAGCTCCAGTTGGTACAGAGCTGGGTGAGTTGCTTGCTTGTTGTTTCTTGACAAGTCCATGATGGTTTGAGGTTTCAAGTATGTAGAGTAAATGACGGACTACATTCTATAATTGTAGGTGTACCTAAAAAAGTGTGTGGTGAGTATGTAGTATTATTATTAACAAAAAAAATGATTCAGCTCACATAACACTAAGGCCAAGCCTAATTGCTTTGCTTATTCTTGATTGTACTTATTGATCATGAAGACAAGCGGTTATGTCTCTGGTTGATTCCTTTCTCTCCATCACCAACAGAAGCTGATGAGGCCAAGGATGCCTCTAGACATTAACGCTATATGTACAAAGCTAAATGCAACAAGCATTGGGAAGCTAAGACAAAAAAAATTCACCTCGAGTCAAAATCAGTTCAAGTTCAGTAACCAGATTAAAACAATGAACAAAGCAGCAAACAGACCAACACGCGCAGGAACAAAGAGAAAGGAAAAGTGAATTAAACAAGCCTGACAAGATTAACAGCATAACAAGCAAACCGATGAGCACTAATGCGAGCCAGCATCCAAACAATTACCAAAACAGGCATGAAAAAAATAATTAAAATATAATCCCATGCATTCACCACTTACAAAGAGTGAACACAAATGTTAAACGGAAAGCCTGCCCAATTAATTAAGCAATACAATCAGAGTCATCATTCACTGGATATCATGGCAAATTAAGACCATTTACGGAATGATCAAATTGTCATAACTACTACTTGTGAGCAAAATGCAAATCAATACAGGTGGTTAACCTCGGTTCTCGTCCACCTACAGAACTTGTCAAATTTGGTTTTCTCGATGATCATTTGACTAGAAAAATTTGTCGGTTCTCGTCGTTTGCTCGGTACTTGGCGCACTTGCTTAAACTTGTACGAGTCGAGCAGCGAGACGCGTTTCGGCCAAAACTCGATTCACGATTCAGAACACAGTGAATCAGTGATTCAGATTCACAATAGCTCTCGCTTGGTGAAGATCTCCACTGTGTTATTCATATTTTTTCTTTATTTTTACATCTACAGTACTATATTTTGTAGTGCAAATAAGTCTCCATGGGTCCTAAAAAGCTAGTATAAGAGTCAAGCGAAAGGAAATGAAACATAGCTAGCTTGGCAGCTAGGCTAGCTAGGAGTTCACCAATAGAGCAAGCATTTTGCTTTTACTTTTCCCTTTCAATCCATTACTCCCTAAATTACATGAGATTTTAACACTTTATTACAAAATAAGCTTTGTGTTAATGATTTTAGCCAACTGTAGGTTAATTTCTGTGTTTTATACATTATCCTACTCAACCTTACATTTCGTAGCCTCCGTTTTGTTACAGTATAGACCGCTCTACCAATCACATGTTAAACTCCTCAGTTCATGAGACATGCATTAACTTATGATGGATTTGGCAGAACATATCCCCCATCATAAAACAGGGAGCACCTGTACAATACAACTCCATTAATGTATATAATGCCTTATATAGTGTGGATCTGGACCAGTAATTCAATTTACATTATTCCTTATTGTGAAAGTGGTTAAGTGGTTATTGCATATCTGAAACACTATAATAAAATAATGTAATCACCAACACTTCACTTTGAACAGAATGTCGCTTATGAACTGAGTTCTGCTTTGCCAGTCTGTATTTTTTATTGCTGAATTAAAAACTGATTCTGATTTTACAGGACCTTGCAGCTTAGAAGCTCAAAGAGCTTTGCATAGGAACCATCTGTGTTGTGCAATGTTCCTTAATACCCTTCCGAAGGCGCACATGCCAGTTCTGAATATAAAGGACACTCCCTGCACATTTATTGAGCTTAAGCTGCTGATTTAACGGAGTTAAAAGTGATTGCTACAGCATGGTTGCTTTACTTACTGATAGAAGCCTCCATGTGACAGGCCGCACCTCACGTGGGATACCTGACCAGCTATGCTTCCGCAAGTCCTCTGTAAACACACACGAAATCATTAGAGCATGCACATCACACAGTATACCATAGAGTATTCTCCATCATATAGAACATGCCTAGATCAATAGTTTAGCAGTGCATGGCTCTTCCAATCAGGCACCATCAAACAAGCAACTCAGTCGTTCTCGTAAGATATGGTCCATTGTCTTCACATCATCCCACCTTTTATTTCATCATCAATAAGCAATTACTGTTAATTAGTAAACACAATCTTGCCTTGCATTGCCTTGCCAAGCTGATCTATGGTATCACCCTGGAGAAGCTGTTACCCCATAACCTTAAAAATAAATGACCTGTCACTGACAAACTGGAAATAACAATTCATCTGTCAGAACTGGCGCAATGCAGAAAGCATGGCTGAACACGAAGGGAAATGTGGGATTACAACCACTTATTTATAGATGGTTTCCTCTGACTGTGAAAGAGTGAGGAAATGCAAGAAGTGTGAAAGGGTAGCTGCCGAAGCATTGTTATTGTGACATCTTAAACATTGTTGAGACTAAAACCGTGGGCAAACGCGAGTGTGAGAGCAATGTCTGACTGAGTCGGAGTGAGTTAAGTAAAAGAAACTTCGGAAAAGAAGCATGTGTGGTTCCCAAAGTGTGAGACGGGGAGTTAGGGGTGGGCGATATGGTAAAAACATCATTTCACAATAATTAAAGACGATACATGTGATAGCAGAGAAAATGAATCATCAGTGAGTCTTAAAAACTATTCAAATATTATCCCATACATTTTACATTTACAGCATTTAGCAGACGCCCTTATCCAGAGCGACTTCCAGTTGATACAGTCTTACAATCCAAGTAATTGTGGGTTAAGGGCCTTGCTCAAGGACCCAACAGTGGCATCTTGGCAGAGGTGGGATTTGAACCCTGGACCTTATGGTCCCAGAGTCCAGAACCTTAACCGCTAGGCTACCACAGTCCATACATAGTAAACTGACTGATATGCAACATGTCCTGCACTTCATATGTTTAAACAGGACTGATTACACTCTTTATAAATCAAACATGCAGTTGGCCAGTTTTGTTTAAGCACTGACGATACCCTCAATATGCTCAAAAAAAGCACATTCTCTAACTAAATTTATCACAATACGATAAAATCATCATAGTGCCCACCCCTTCGTGGAGCTACTGTGAGCTGGAGGTTAAGCAAGACAAAAGTGAGGCATGATTGAGCCAAATAATGAAAGATACATAACGCATGTCATTTGTAATAATTCCACTGTAAAGGTGAATTTGTCACTATATTATTTTGCTCAAAATTAATTCAAAAATCCCGCCATCTGTCATGTTCTTTGTGTCTATGTAAACCACTTTCTCTTTCCTAGATGAAGTCCACTGGTTTGAACGCCACTCTACAGTTGTACCCAGTTATCCAAACGTGCCTTGTTCTAGAGTGAGTAATGAGACAAAACAAAAAAACCAACAAAAAAAACAAATAATGATGCAATTTCAAACTGGTGATATAATCAGATGATTGCAATCATGATTTGGTACTAAAGCAGTATCCATGAAAGGCTGAGTCTTTGAGGAGCAAAGACAGGCAGAGGATCTCCAGTTTGTCAACAGATGTTTAAAAACAGACGGCACTGCATCAAGAACAGCCATTTGACAATAGCTGATAGAACCACATGGGAAATTACTTTGACAAACCATTGCCAAGGACTACAATACAAAGTTACATTCACAAATGCCACTAAAAACTTCACTGTGCCAAGAAAAAAAAACTTCTTTGGACTTGGAGGAATCTGGGATGGACCATGACACGGGGGAAACGTGCACTGTGGTCAGACGAATCAGTATTCCAGATCTTTATTGGAAGAAATGGTTGGCATGGTCTACCATGTTATTGGGCTGTGTCAGTGCCCTTAAAGGTCATTTACACTTACGCGATGGCAGCATTCATGTAGGAAAGTACGTTGAGATTTTAGAGCAACATATGCTGCCTTCAAGACGTCATCTTTTCCAGGGACATCCATGCATTTTTCAACAAGGCAAAGCAAAACCACATGCTGCACACATTACAAAGGCATGGCTGCAGAAGTATAGGTTATGGGTACTGGACTGTCCTGCCTGCAGTCCTGATCGGTCCCCAAATAGAGAATGTGTGGAGACGTTTAAGAAAAATGCAGCAACGATGACCCTGTACTGTTGCACATCTTAAGACGTGTTTGCAGGACGAATGGGACAAAACAACATCTGAAGCACTAAATCACTGGGTACCCTCTGTGCCAAAACATCTTTTAAGAGAAGGAATGGCAACATTAGAAAGTGGTAAATGCTTTACTGTCTCAACATTTTTTTAAATATTTTGTAGGCTGCATGAAGCAAAGTTGACCAGACAAAACATTAAATATACTGGGTTTATACTGTCTGCAATTAAATTAAAGCCAAAGTAAATGTAAGAAGTTTTTCCAACATGGGGTCATTATCATTGAGATATGCATCCTGGCAGGACTAAAAACTCAAGTGAGCTGGGTGAAAAACAGTGGTGAGTTGAGGAGAGAAAAACACCGATATGGCCGATCTGGATGAAACTGAAATCACAGGGTAGCTCCTATAAAAGCCCAAAGTACATATCTCCATGCAAATGTAGTCCTGTCAGAAGTGGGCTAATGCCAACTTTGTCATTTAGTAATTTTTGGATTCTTAAGAAGGTTGTTCAAATGAATCCTGAAGTTCAGCACTTATCGGCCACCTAAATCACGAGCCAGGTTCAAGGAGAAAGCAAAGTCATGGCTGGACTTATTCCCACTCTCCCACTCCGTCTGCTTCTCTAAAGACACATCACCGCGTTGGCAGGAATTTACACTCCCCGGGATGTTACACCTCCTAAACTCGGCATCCATCTGCCAGTCTGCTCCCTCTTGTTTGCCATGCCAGTTTAGAGAAGGCGTAGTATTCTAAATCGCTGACAGGTGGGTAATTTAATTAAGGTATTTCACTAATTATCGGGCGGCCTCTGAGGAAGTAGCGTCTTTTAAGGAAAAACTGTAGCAATATCCTTGGGGTGATGGCAAGCCGTTATGTAAAACTGAAGTTTTAACATTATTGAACTGGCAGAGCAGTATATGTTATGATCATTTTGGATGGCTTTGAAAATAAAATAGAGACAAAAGATCACAGCATTTAGTGTAGGATGCCTGCAGAACATCATTCTTCTTTAGAAGAATGATGAAACGTAAAACGGCGCATGTTCGTCATCATGCAAGAGCATCCATGTGGCGGGTGTATGAAATAAGCATCATCAATTTGTTCCCACACCCTACTGAGATGGCACCTTGCCAGTCACGTCAATCCCAGGCCATTTCCTTTAATTGAATCATTTCAGTCGGTGTAGCTCGTCGAACGGTGCGCGTCGCGTTAGCTTTCTCAACAGATTGGAGGTGGGTTTAAACACCCGATCACGGCTAAGAACAGAAGGTTCGCTCAGCACGAACTCAGGAAGACCAAAATAACCTCCTACCCCCACATTCGCATACTCCAGCTACACTTGTTTGCATAGACAAAGATACTGTGAAGGTTCAAGATTAAAGACGGAATTGCTGCACTTCCCTTCTGTTACTGCTCCCACAGGAAATATCCTGCAGCTGAGCTCTCCAGCTCTTCAGCTAATTATCCAGCCCCCAATGAGTTGAAGCAGGAAAAATACAAGCCTGTAGTGGAGCATTTCCCTCAGGAGTTGAGAAGCACAGCTCTCGACTTTCAAGTTTATCAGAACTTAAGTGAAGAAATGTTTATTAAATCTTCCAGTTGGAATAGCTTTGTTTTCACAATTCCTTTATCAGCCATTAGAGGTCACCGTTCAGTCATGTTTTTCTGACAGTTTTGAAAAAAGGTGTAATTCAAAGCAACATGGCTCATTTCTGTCTTCAAAGGTCAGTCTTGTATATTTGTGGTTGATAGATGATGTAGAAATGGAGATAAAGCAGTGCTTGAAAGTTTATGAATCCTGCAGAATCTTCTGTCTTTATCCGTATGTATGACCTAAAACATCAATTTTTTTTTACACAAGTCCTAAAAGTAGATAAAGCAAACCCAGTTAAACAAATGAGACATTATACAGGTATGCCCCATTAGCATCCATCCAATCAGCGTCTGTTCGCTTTAATGGCAGAGGTCTGAAGAATTATGACAGGAAATAAAAATGTGTCTCATAGATATCTAATTCATGTCTGAATGACAGAAGGCTAGTACAAGCAAACCCTTGTGACACCTGCTGACAGAGAAGAGAACTGCAGTCTTGAAAGGAAGACAGAAACATGGTAACTTTCTTTTTTGGTAAGTGTTTCAAGTTTTATAAAATACAAAAATTACTGTATTTACTCAACATACACTATATTGCCAAAAGTATTCATTCACCCATCCATATAATTGAATTCAGGTGTTCCAAACACTTCCATGGCCACAGGTGTATAAAATCAAGCATCAAGCACCTACACATGCAGACTGCTCTCAGGGGCTCAGTGAATTCCAACGTAGTACCGTGCAAGTCCAGTCATGAAATTTCCTCGCTACTAAATATTCCACAGTCAACTGTCAATGGTATTACAAGCGTCGGTTGCAGTGGTGTAAAGCATGCAGCCATTGGACTCTAGAGCAGTGGAGAATACTAACAAACTAAAAAAAAATTTAAGAAATCTTGACAGGTGCTTGTTACCTAGTAGCCACCACATTATCTATGAGAATACATACATATTAATGACAATAACCCAAAGACACAGCCATAATTAAATGTATGGCCCTCAAGACACAGTAGCAGTCTGACTTTGTAATCACCTTAGTACTTCTATTAACACCAGCTCACCTAGATCAGTGTTGGGACTGGCCAGCAGCTGCCTGAACTTGTCCAATCGGGATTTCTCTCGCACAGTCATGGGCGGAGCTCCTGATGCATTCTGGTCTGAAATGCGTGCAACCAGGGGGATTAATGGACGCACAGGAAGGGACTGCTGCTTCTGCAATGTGCCCCGTTCTGGAGGGTACACAAGAAAATTTGCGGTCAACATATAAACAGAGCATGTTGTTGAATATACGTATGTTTTCTGTTCTTGCAGAGGCACCAACTGGCTTGGAGATTTTTGCTCCTCTTAGCTCCTTTAGGGGTAACCCCATTCCAAGTTTATATACTACCCAATCTCTGTTTTGCTAATGCTCACAGAACTCAACCTGTGTTTCTCCAAAACACCCAAAACCCAACCTCTGTTTCACCAAAGAACCTGCAACCCAACCGCTTTTTCTCCAGAGCGCCCAGAGCCCAACCTCAGTTTATCTAATGCTCACAGAACCTAAACTCTGTTTCTCCAAGGCACCCAGAACCCAACCTCTTTTCTCCAGAGCACTCAGAGCCCAACCTCAGTATCTCTAATGCTCAAAAAACCCAACCTCTGTTTCTATAAATCACCAAGAACCCAACCTTTGTTTCTTCAGAGCACTAAGAACCCAACTTCTATTCCTCCAAAGCATTGTTCTTCCAAAGTGCACAAAGCCCAATCTCTAACGCTCACAGAACCCAACCTCTGTTCCTATAAAGCACCAAGACCCTGGCCACTGTTTAAATGACGAACCAAGAATCCAACCTTTGTTTATACAGTGGTGCTTAAAAGTCTGTGAACCCTTTAGAAGTTTCTATATTTCTGCATAAATGTGACCTAAAACATCATCAGGTTTTCACACAAGTCCTAAAAGTAGATAAAGAGACCCAGTTTAAACAAATGAGATAAAAACATTATACTTGGTCATTTATTTACTGAGGAAAATTATCCAATATTACATATTAGTGAGTGGCAAAAGTATGTGAACCTTTGCTTTCAATATCTGGTGTGACCCCCCTGTGCAGCAATAACTGCAGCTAAACGTTTCCTGTAACTGTTGATCAGTCCTGCACACCGGCTTGGAGGAATTTTAGCCCATTCCTCCGTACAGAAACAGCTTCAGCTCTGGGATGTTGGTGGGTTTCCTCACATTAACTGCTCGCTTCAGGGTCCTTCCATAACATTTCGATTGGATTAAGGTCAGGACTTTGACTTGGCCATTCCAACACATTACCTTTATTCTTCTTTAACCATTCTTTGGTAGAACGACTTGTGTGCTTAGGGTCGTTGTCTTGCTGCAAGACCCACCTTCTCTGGACTCAGTTCATGGGACAGATGTCCTGACATTTTCCTTTAGAATAGAAAAAGGTTCTTATGCTGGAATGCAGTGTTTTCCCTTTCTCCAAACATAACGCTTTTCTTATAAACCAAAAAGTTCTATTTTGTTTTCTCATCCGTCCACAAAACATTCTTGCGATAGCCTTCTGGCTTGTCCACGTGATCTTTAGCAAACTGCAGACGAGTAGCAATGTTCTTTTTGGAGAGCAGTGGCTTTCCTCCTTGCAACCCTGCCATCCACACCATTGATTGCTTAGAAGTTACCCTGGGGTCCTTTGTGACCTCGCCAACTATTACACGCCTTGCTCTTGGAGTGATCTTTGTTGGTCGACCACTCCTGGGGAGGGTAACAATGGTCTTGAATTTCCTCCATTTGTTACACAATCTGTCTGACTGTGGATAGGTGGAGTCCAAACTCTTTAGAGATGATTTTGTAACCTTTTCCAGCCTGTTGAGCATCAACAACTCTTTTTCTGATGTCCTCAGAAATCTCAGAACAGAAAGTAGATTTCTTATTTAAAGAACAGAAATAGATCCCTGTTCTTTAAATAAAACAGGGTGCGCACTCACACCCGATTGTCATTCTATTGATTGAAAACACCTGACTCTAATCTTACCTTTAAATTAACTGCTAATCCACATACTTTTACCAATCACTAATATGTAATATTGGATAATTTTCCTCATTAAACAAATGACTAAGTATAATATTTTTGTCTCATTTGTTTAACTGGGTTCTCTTTATCTACTTTGAGGACTTGTGTGAAAATCTGATGATGTTTTAGGTCATATGCAAAAATTCAAAAAATTCTAAAGGGTTCACAAACTTTCAAGCACCACTGTATAAAGCACTCAAATTTTATACCTGAAATACCTGAATTACTGTTCAGTTGGACATCACTGCTGGACTTCACCACCCTGCCATTGGTTGATCCACTCTCAATCGTCATCTGATCTTGACACATCTCTGTGGTTCCAGTTTTCATCCTGTCAACTGGAAAAGGCTCTGGCTCTTTATCTGTCGCATCATTGGATGCTCGGAGTCGCGGTGTTTGGAGCATGGAGTGTGACTTGACAGAAACCGGGTGTGCTGGAGAGAAGAAATCCTTTGCTTCCTCATCGTCGATGTCCCAGGCATCGTTGGTGCTGCGTGCAAACTCATGGAATGTGGATGGCTTTTTTGACTTGACGTTCACAGCGTTCGTCTTTGGAGAGTCTTTAAGAATCCTGGTAATTTAAAATGCAAAAAAAATAAATAAATAAATATAAAAAAAGAACATTTTATACCAAACAAAGTTATATGGCAAACAAAAATAAACAAAAAATATATATTACACAAAGAGACAAAAGGGGGGTGGCAAAGAAAGGCTGCCAACTTGGACAATTCAACAGGCAAACAATTCTGAGCAAAGCATTAACTAAAAAAAAATGGCAAAAGACGCTACATGGAGGGATCATTATCCATGCAGAAGGCTGCACTTACGAACAAAGTACCCTAGGGTCCACAGGCGGGTACTGCGCCCCATAGATAGGCTGCAAACTGAGGGAGCAAATAATGGGCAGAGAAAAACACCACACTGATGTTATAAACTTTACTGTTGGTCCTCTATACTCACAATATAACAAATCATGGTGATATGATCAACAATCCAATGTACTGACAGGCTTAGCCTCCATCACCGCCACTGGTAGGTATAGAGGCCGTGCCTCCTCCAGTAAAGGAATGATGGTGGCCTGCATAATGCTGTATGTTCACATGCATGAACAGTTTCTTGTCATTCAACCACTACACAAAGTAACAGTAAAATAATGGGCAGTATAACAGTATATAATTCATGTTAAACAGACCTAAAACCACAAGAAGAGTGGGCGGGACTCTTTTCATGTCAAGCAAGAAATATGGAAGACAAAAGATGTGTGTCACATTTAGTGGTGAAACTGCATCAGACGTTAAATTTAAATCCAAACTGTCACCTCACGTTGAGAAAGACGTGGATGAATGCTTTGTTAAAGTCACTCAGTATGACAAGAAACCTAGCAGATGGAAGGACATAATGAATGCCAGGGAGTCTTATATCTGTAAGGACATGGCCCTGAGTTGCACAGTTGAAAAAGAGCTCAACAAAACCCTTAATCTGAGGTGTGTAATGCCAGATTTGTTCAAGGTTCCTCGTTTACATGCCAAAAGCCAGTGCAAAAGTGCTACTTTAGTTTCTACTAAATTTACAAAAAATTACACCTGCTATTTTGAGAGTTTTATAGTTTTACTGGTTTATATTTTAACTAGGGATGCACCGATTTTGAATTTCTTGGGCCAATGTGATAACCGATTGTTAGTACATGTTCGTAGCCGATACCGATATTAAAACCAATACCATATTTTTCAGACCATAAAGCGCACCGGGTTATAAGGCGCATGAAATGAAACAAAACTCTTAAGTTCCGTCGGAAGCTCAGTTTGGTCTTTACCTGGCGCAGGGCGTCTTCCTGCTTCCTCCACTTCCGTACCATTGATTCGTTAATGTTGAATTCTCTCACAGCTGCTCTATGTCCATGTTGTACTGCGTGACTGATAGCGTTGAGTTTGAAATCCACTTCGAAAATGAATGAATGAATGCACGTACCCTAATGCTGAAGCACATACCGTATTACTCCGCTATGCTGTGCACTACGGTTTTGCTGTAAGCTTCGTAACTTACCAAAGCGTGCTAAACATTTTGACAGATTTATGAGCGCCGTTGTACCATCTACAATCGGTTCTAGGTCAGAAAGCTCAACCAGAATTAATTCATACATTAGACGCACCGCATTTAAAGGCGCACTGTCGATTTTTGAGAAAGTTAAAGGATTTTAAGTGCGCCTTATGGTCCGAAAAATACGGTAATTTAACCTTTCTGTAGTCATAAGTTCCCATTATAATCCATATATGAACTTCTGTTAAAACTGGATCAGAAATTCATTTAACATAGTAATAAAACAGGTAAATCAAACATGAGGATTACTGTAAACATAAGTTGCAGTTCACACAAAAGAAAAAGGGTTTCGTTCCATTTTATTTTCTAACCTTACTTTAAAAAGGTAAGAACCTTGTTGTGTTATTGAATTGGTAAAGGCAGCAACAAGAAAACGTAAGTGTATCAGTATTTACACACTTGTGTAAGTGCTTATGATTGAGAGGCTCCAGGAAAGAACATAACTGCATACATAACTATACACTCCGCAACATCAGATATATTGCTTGACCAATAACAGGCAAAAGAAAATCAAATAAATAGTCATATATAAATGTATAATAAATAAGTGTTTTAATATCAGCCCAATGATGATAACTGGAAAAATCCATATATCAGCAAATAATATATCGGCCGCCGATATATCGTACATCACGAATTTTATCTTTTATATTGCATGCGTCTATTGACAGGTTTACAAACTATAATTCCAAATAAATTGTGAAACGTGATCATGACCCTTTCGACTAACAATTTATTCATTCATTGGATTAACCAAAGGGCTGCACATTGGGTAGCACTGTTGCCACACAGTGAGAAGGTCCTGGGTTCGATCCCAGGTGGAGCAGCCTGGGTCCTTTCTGTGTGGAGTCTGCATGTCCTCCCCATGTCCATATGGGTTTACTCTGGGTGCTCCATTTTCCTCCCACAGTCCAAAGACATGCCTCAAACTAACTGATTATGTGCCCCTGTGGAAGTACTCTAGTGTGTGAGCGTGTGTATGAATGTATGTGCCCTACTATGGATTTGTGCCCTGTCTAGAGTTGTTCCTGTCTTGCGTCAATGCCACCGGCTAGGCACCGGTTCTCCCGTGACCCTGTCCAGGATTAAACGACAAGACAGTGAATGAATGACTAGATTAATCAAAATAGATATGCCATTTTGTACCCTTTTGAAAATTAGTTTTTGTTCAAAATTACTACACAGTGGTACCTCGGTTCTCATTAATTTGTTCCAGAAGGCTTGTCAAGAACCAAAAAGGACGAGTACCAAGGTGCTCCCTGATTTATGATGGAGATATGCTCCGACAAATCCATCATAAGTTAAATGCATCATGAACTGAGGAGTTTAACGAGTGTTTGGTAGAGCGGGCTATACTGTATCATAGCGGAGCCTATGATAAGTAAGTTAATGTTTAAAACACTTACATTAATCTATAGTTGGCCAAAATTATTGACACAAAGTTCTTTTATAATAAAGTGTTGAAAAACCTCATGTAATTTAGTGAGTAAAGTATTGAAAGTGAAAAGTGAAAGCAAAACACTTACTCTATTGGTAAACTCAGGACGCTAGCATAGCTGTATCCTTTTGGTTTTCTTTTGGTTGACTCTTATAACTAACCTTTTTAGGACCTATGGTGAATTATTTGCACAAAAAATGCAGTACTGCAGTAAAAATAAAAAAGAACACAATAATCACAGTGGAGATCTTCATCGAGTCAGAGCTATTGTGAGACTGAATCACTGAATAACTGTACACTGAATCGTGAATCATGAATCGAATTTCGGCTAAAACTCCTCATACAAGTTTAAGCAAGTGCGCCGAGTACCAAGCAAAAGACGAGAACCGAGAAACTTTTCTATTCAAAATGCATCGAGAACTGAATACGAGGCGTTCCGAGGTGCTTGAGTACCGAGCTACCACTGCATTGTTATATATGCCCTTATCATAAACATACTAAAAGTACAAAAGTTTGTGGACAAAAACAAAAAATTACATCCAAAATATCAATAGTAGTATAGAGTTTGCCCTCTGCAAATGCTGCTACAACAGACTTTGTTCCTCTTAAGGGCTTTCCACTAGATTTTGGAAGATAACTGAGGTCGGATTCTAATGTTGGACAATAAGCCCTGGCTCACTTTTGCCATTCCAGTGCATTTTCAAGGTGTCTAAGGGAGTTAAGGTCAAGATTCTGTGCAAGCCAGCCAAGTTCTCAGTCACAGTTAGCAAACCAATTCTCTGTGGACTTTAAGGCATGCAGGGCACGAGGTTAATGAACTGACTTGTTAGAAGCAGAAACCTAGTCGCTGGAGTACATGTAAAATCCCTTCTACTGCCACTGTTTGTCTATGGAGAATCCAGAAAGGCATGATTGTATATTAAGTGTGTGTTTTAGTGTCCACAGACGTCTGTCTATATGGTGTATGTACAGTTACATGTACAGTGATAGAGGATTTGACACATCACCCAACACTACAGAGCATTATACCACCTTTTTTTTTCCATTTTGAGACCAATACTGGAACTTTGGGTATCAGTAGGTCTAATGTAGCATAAAATCTAGCACTTTCAACACAGAACAGCTTCACTTTTACCCATCTCCAATATCCACTCCAACACTGTCTGCTGATACTGATGTGATAAGGTATACTGGACCAGTGTTACATGCACATAATGTGTGAGTGTGTTTAAAAATGTCAAATCCAATCAAATATAAAGCCAGCATTTAAGGACATATGTATTAGCGCAGAGCATCTTTAACTTAAACCACATTTTAAAGAGGTTTACACATCAGTACTGACACTGAAGAGACACTCATCAATTGTTTGTAGGAAACTGCACACCAGCTTGAGAATGATAAAACAAATTGATCTCAATAGCACTATAGTAAGAAGCTTTCCTTGAACAATGTTCATATTAGTGATCGACTGATATGGGTTTTTTAATGGCCGATGCCGATATTTAGAAAGCCAGGGTGACTGATGGCCGATATGCAATGCCAACATCACCTTTTTTTTCAACCAAAAAATAATAAATGACACACAAAATTGCTGAACTTAAACAAACATTTATCTAAGAATTTTTTCTAAATTAAAAAAAAAAAAAAAAAAATTTGTATTGCACTTAACAACAGCATTTATCACTAGATAACAGCATCTTCTCGTTTCTTGGGGGGGGGACAAAATGATTAAATGCTTGCAAAAAAAATGACCAATGTACCAAGAATAGTGCACATGGTAGCAGCATTGTTTTGTTTTTATTCCCAGTCCCAGTTAAGAACAGCTATAATGCAGAAAAAGTTTATCTTCTCACAAACGGCCCCGCCCTCACTGAATGTTCAGAACGTATCCCCAGCATAAATCGGGGAGTACCTGTACACACACTAAGGGCACTTTGAAAACACCAATTATCCAAACATACATGTCTTTGAACTATTGGAAGAAACCGGAGTACCCAGAGTAAATCCATGCAGCCATGGGGAAGACATGCAGACTCCAAACAGTCTGAATCAAACCATGGATCTCGGAGTTGTGAGGTGACAGTGCTAACATCTACACCACCTAGAATCTCTTTACATGCTGAAAGGCTCCTAAATGCCACATGATCCAACTCTAAAACTAGTGATGAATGACATATCGGCAGCCGATATATTATTTGCCGATATATAGATTTTTTTCAGTCATCGGAATGGGCCGATATTAGAATTTTAGCCGATATTATAACTGATATTTATTACCGTATTTTCCGGACCATAAAGCGCACCGGGTTATAAGACGCAATATCAACGATCGGCTGCTAACGGATCTATTTTCATACATAAAGCGCACCGGGTTATAAGACGCATTAAATGAAACAAAACTCTTAAGTTCCGTCGGAAGCTCAGTTTGGTCTTTACCTGGCGCAGGGCGTCTTCTTGCTTCCTCCACTTCTGTACCATTGATTCGTTAATGTTGAATTCTCTCGCAGCTGCTCTATGTCCATGTGTACTGCGTGACTGATAGCGTTGTGTTTGAAATCCGCTTCGAAAATGAATGAATGAATGCACGTACCCTAATGCTGAAGCACATACCGTATTACTCCGCGATGCTGCGCACTACGGTGGCCGTAAGCTTCGTAACTTACCAAGGCCGTGCTAAAACATTTTGACAGATTTATGAGCGCAGTGTACCATCTACAATCGGTTCTAGGTCAGAAAGCTCAACCAGAATTAATTCACACATTAGACGCACCGCATTTTTAGGCGCACTGTCGATTTTTGAGAAAGTTAAAGGATTTTAAGTGCGCCTTATGGTCCGAAAAATACGGTATATATTTACATATGAATATATTTTAGTGTTTTATTTTGGCTGTTACTCATTAAGCAAAGTATTTGATGTTGCCAAGTGTATTGTTCTCGTTCTTTGTTCTTGTTGCTGCCTGTACCAATTCAATGCTAAAAAAATATTCTAACCTCTTTAAAGGAGTGTTAGAAAATAAATTGAAAATGAACCATTTTTCCTTTGAGTGAGCTGCACCTTATTACTGTTTTATTGCTTAATAGTATTATTGCTAAAAGGAATTACTGATCTAGTTTTTAACAACAGTTCATATATGGATTATAATGTGAATGTTTTTTAAATGCAGAAAGGTTACATTTTTTTTAAACATCGACCCAAGAAATTCAATATCATTTACATTTACAGCATTTGGCAGACGCCCTTATCGACTACAGTTACAACCTTCAATCTAAGCAATTGTGGGTTAACAGTGGCAGGTTGGCAGAGGTGGGATTTGAACCCTGGACCTTCTGGTCGAGAGTCCAGTACCTTAACCACTAGACTACCACAGTCCCACAATATCAGTGCATCCCTAGGAAAGGAACAGGAACAAGAGCTAAAACAAGTATTTCATTTGAGTTGTCTGAGAAAATTAATAATGTTAATAATAATAATAATAATAAAAATAATAATAATAATATTTCATGTTACTCCACATTTGCCTTGCCTCAGTCACAGAACTTGCTAGTAATGCCAAACAAATACTAAAAGCTTTAAATTGCTGGGTAACTGTACAATCCGTATCATGTGCCCCGACGCTTGCTCAACAGCTCCTGGTATCACTTTCTCATGCATTAAACCCTCTGGTCTTGATCACGAGTCAGCAATCATAGATCACATGACCTACTACTGCAGAAGCAAATGCTCTCCCCCCAAGCTACGACAGAGCGTCCACGGCAAACACACAGTGTACTGAAACACAGACCGATTACAGGGCGTTTCAGGTTAGTTCACTGTTGGATAAGTCAGGGAGGGTGTTCAGGGTCATCTTGAAGAATTGGATTTGTTCCAACATGCCCTTACCAAGGGCTGCTCCCTTAGCTTATTAGCTCAGGAAATGTGTCTTAAGATGACAAGCAGCTAAATGAGGATCTGAACCCAAAGATAACAAGCTCACACAAAGCAACAGAAAGTAGCAACTGCTTGGTAGACGCTGAAGATTGGGAAATTACCAATGCTACTTATGACTTGCTCAACCTGTGCAAAAGTCTTAGGCCACCATTAGAAATGTTGTTTTGGCAAATGGTATAATGACCATTTATAACAGACAACAAATCGACACACAAATTTCAAACTTTGTCACTCCATAATACTCATTTCCACTGATCTTCAGTCCAATCTTTGTGAGCTTTAGCATGTCTTAGCCTGTTCACCTCGTTTCACTCCTGAAAAAGTGGCTTCTTCACTGCTACCCTTACAAAAAGACTATTCCTGATCAAGCTCTTCAGATCTTAGACGGGTCAATTTGGCATCCAGATAAAGCTGCCAGATGTTGCTTTTGCTCAATTCTAAGAGACGTCATACTAAATCTTTGCTACTGTAGCCTATAGAAGCTGTTTTTAATACTGCATACACATGTCCTGTGGTTTCTGGTATTCTAATAAGGAGACTGAGAAATATATATATGGTCAATATACCATTACTACAATAATGATATATCTAATCAAATAGTGGCCTAAGACATTTGCACTGTACTGTACATACAAACGCCACTACCTTAAATCCTGTTCTAAAGTATGACGTAATACCCCCACCCCCAACTGCACAAACCATAACACGCTATAACAAATGACTGTCGGATAAGCAACAAGAGTGAACTGCATTCTCATTGACTTCTTATATAGAATTAAAAATAGCATTCAGAATGGACGCAAAGGTGTACCACCGGTCTACAAGCTTAACTTTTCCAACCCTTTGTTTAGTGGAACAACATTTATAGAACCGATAAGTCTTTAATCAGGGCCAATCGATTCTGGGTCACAGTCTGAAAGGCAATGGCGTGTGGAATCAATTATGTTAGGGATGTATCCCTTATGCTTGCTCCTAGGGGAACGCGTGTTCCTGTTGAACAGTCAACACACTGTTACCCTTGAACTGCAAGTTCATACCCTTGTGACACAATAAAGCATTTTCAGGTCCTGAAAATAAGGAGACAGGATCTAATCGAGACCTGGCCGGAAGGTACTAATGGGACTTGAACCAGGATCACCCTGACAGTAGACTAGAATATTGCCACTGCATCACCCAATCGCCTCAATACACTTTTGTTTTTAAATAATATGCTATTTTATCAAAAGTAAACAGAATGATTTCTTCTTCAGCCATGGACAGAAAAATTTGACTTTGCATCACCAGCCCTTTTCTGTTAAGTAACTTACTATATCGAGAAAAATCATGCAGAACTTGTCAAATAACTTCAAGTACAAATTGTCTCAATTTGTTTAAGCATTTAGCAGATACCCTTATCCAGAGCAACTTACTCTATAACTGTCATCAAATTTCAGCAACTGACGATTAGGGCCTTGTTCAGAGGTGGGATATGAACCGTGGACGTTCTGGTCCATAGTCCAGTACCTTACCCTCTATGCCATCACAGTCTGCCACATTATAACTAGACTACAGTATGCGTCATACATATGAAAGCCAGTATTCCAATTTCATTCAGCTGTTAAAGCCTAGCTGCGCAATTGGCTTGTTTAATAAAAACTGTTTACTTACATTTAACTTGGTTGTGATGTCCCTTTTTAGCAATTACAATGCAATTGTTCCAAAAGAAAACACTAATGAATATAAAATTATGTTAGTGCAGACCTACACTAAGACTAAAGACAGGCTTTCACAATTGGAGCTTAATTCCCTGTATAGAAATTAGGCACATGGCCCTGGAGTGCCCCATAAAAAAATCAAGTTTTCTGTGGAACAGTTTCAGAGTGAATCCACATTTGAATGGGAAAATCAAGCGATCAGAGTGACTTCAAACACGACATGGTCATTGGTGCTAGACTAGCCAGGGCCAGTATTTCAAAAACAGCCAACCTTGTGGGATTTCTCAAGCAACGGTATTGAGAGTATACAGAGAATGGTTTGGTCAACGAAAAACATCCAGCAAAAGGAGATCCTGTGGGACTGTGGTAGCCTAGCAGTTAAGGTACTGGATTACGGACCAGATGGTTCAGGGTTCAAATCCCACCTCTGCCACTGCTGGACCCTTAAGCAAGACCTTTAACCTACAATTGTTTAGATTATGAGCTTCTGTCAGTTGTAAGAAGCTGATAAGGGCGTCTGCTAAATGACTAAATGTAAGCAACTCGTCGACGAGGGCTCAGATGTGGATGCCAAGAATAGTCCTTACGAACAGGTGGTTTATAATCAAATTTCAGCCAAATGCAAAACTGGTGCTCCAACTGACATGTCCTTACGAACAAAAAACAACCAATTCGAGTGTCATTGCTATCTAAGAGAAAATCCAATGGGAAAGAGTTGAAAAATTGGATCAGTAGTAGTAGCAAAACATCACTTGGTCACTTAAATCCAGATTTCTGTTGCACCATGCTGATGGGAGAATCAGAATTTGGAACAAGCGGCATGATTCAATGAACCCTTCCAGTCAGGTGTCAATGGTTCAGACTGGTGGAGGTGGAGTAACGGAGGTGGGGAATGATTTCTTGGCAAAAACTCTGGATCCTCTGATATCTGTGGTTGGACGTTTGGACAGTAAGCATTGTGACTGACCATGTTCATCAACAGGGCAATGTGCCATGTCACAAGGATCAAATGGTCATGCAAATGGACCATTTGAAAAAAAGGACTTACAAATTATACAGTCTTACAATCTAAGCAATTGTGGGTTGAGGGTCTTGCTCAAGGACCCAACAGCTTGGCAGAGGTGGGATTTGAACCCTGGACCCTCTGGTCCATAGTCCAGTACCTTACCCGCTAGGCTACCACAGTCCCAGGAACATGACAGCAAGTTATTCTTGCTTCCCTGGCTTTCACAGTCCCCAGATCTCAACTGCAATAAGCTATCCTGTCTTCATTGGTCAACTGTCCTGCAGAAGGAGCTCAAAACCTCGTCTATGCCATGAACTGCTGCAGCTCTGAAGGCCACAGGCCTTCCAACATGTTCAACACTAGATGATTGTCTCTAATAAAGTAGCCATTCAGCACATGTTGCAGGAACTACTGGAATCATTATACTGGTGTGACTGTATGCAGGCTTAAATCAAGCATTCATGGCATGCTTTAGGAGAGATTTCAAAATATACAGATATGCAGTGGTACCTCGGTTCTCGACCACCTCAGAATACGTCGAGTTCAGTTCTGTACGCATTTTGACTAGAAAAATCTGCCTCAGCTCTCGTCGTCTGCTCGGTATTTGGCGCACTTGCTGAAACTTGTACGAGTCAAGCCACATGACTCATTTCAGCTGAAACTCAATTCATGAATTATGATTCATGAGTCAGTACACAGTGATTCAGTGGTTCAAATTCACAACAGCTGTTGCTCAGAGAAGATCGCCGCTATTTTCAGTGTTTTTCTTTATTTTTACATCTAACAAGGGTTGTGTTGCTTGCCAACCGAAAGCAAACCAGGAACTTAATGGCTGCAGTAAACACAATCTGCAGTTAGCATTAGCAGTTGCTAAGCTATGCTAGCGCCCAAAGTTCATCAACAGAGCAAGTAAGCATTTACTTTTGACTTTCAAGCCATTATTCACAAAATTACATTTTTAAACTTAGATTTTTCAACACTTTTTGACTGTAGGTTGATGTACAGTGGTGCTTGAAAGTTTGTGAACCCTTTAGAAATTTCTACATTTCTGTATACGGTAAATATGACCTAAAACATCAGATTTTGACACAAGTCCTAAAGGTAGATAAAGAGAACCCAGTTAAACAAATATTATACTTGGGCATTTATTTATTGAGGAAAATGATCCAATATTACATATTAGTGAGTGGCAAAAGTATGTGAACCTCTAGGATTAGCAGTTCATTTGAAGGTGAAATTAGAGTCAGGTGTTTTCAATCAATGGGATGACAATCAGGTGACAATCAGGCACCCTGTTTTATTTAAAGAACAGAGATCTATCAAAGTCTGCTCTTCACAACACATGTTTGTGGAAGTGTATCAAGGCACGAACAAAGGAGATTTCTGAGGACCTCAGAAAGAGTTGTTGATGCTCATCAGGCAGTTAAAAGGTTAAGAAACCATCTCTAAAGAGTTTGGACTCCACCAATCCACAGTCCAGACAGATTGTGTACAAATGGAGGAAATTCAAGACCATTGTTACCCTCCCCAGGAGTGGTCGACCAACAAAGATCACTCCAAGAGCAAGGCCTGTAATAGTTGGCAAGGTCACAAAGGACCCCAAGGTAACTTCTAAGCAACTGAAGCCTCTCTCACATTGGCTAATGTTAATGTTCATGAGTCCATCATCAGAAGAACACTGAACAACAATGGTGTGCATGGCAGGGTTGCAAGGAGAAAGCCACTGCTCTCCAAAAAGAACATTGCTGCTCATCTGCAGTTTGCTAAAAATCACGTGGACAAGCCAAAAAGCTATTGGAAGAATGTTTTGTGGACGGATGAGACCAAAATAGAACTTTTAGGTTTAAAAGAAAAGTGTTATGTTTGGAGAAAGGAAAACATTGCATTCCAGCATAAGAACCTTATAAAAGTTCTGATCTTAATCCAATCACAATGTTGTGGAAAGACCTGAAGTGAGCAGCTAATGTGAGCAAACCCACCAACATCCCAGAGCTGAAGCTGTTCCGTATGGAGGAATGGGCTAAAATTCCTCCAAGCCGGTGTGCCGGTTAATTCAATTTACATTATTTCTTATGGGAAAATTTTGCTCGATACTCGGCATTTTTGGCCATTTTTGGTTCTTGACCAGCCTCCTGGGACAAATGAACGTCGAGAACCGAGGTATAACATATCATAATATAGGCTAAAAGTATAACAGTAGTCACAGGCTGTAAAACTAAATGGAATTTAAATTGCTGAATATCTGTGTGGTGAGCCGAGTTAGAGGGTTGTGTGCGTCAGAATAGCGTTGGGTGGAAGCAATTACGCAAGTCTTCCTCGGGGCAGACTAGATTTTTTAAATGTTCTATGCTGTTATTGTTAAACACCTACGTCATTTTCGTTACATAACTACACAACCATCCACTCAGCACTGGGATCGAGATTCACTGTAACTGAACCATAACAAAGGGTAAGAGAAACCTAAACTAGTCTTCAGGAGAGCCGGCATGTGAATTTCCCACAAGTTAGTGTGCAGGAGTGATAAAGCCAATTGAATTAATGGCAAAACAAACATTATATTAGTTTAGCTGTCTTGCCCTGCCTTACTACGACTAATACAATAAAGCCAGGTCTTAAACCTAATCCCACAATTACACTAGACATTTCAATACCGCAGGTAGTTGCTAAAACAAACAAATGCTCAGGCACATGGCCTGTGAAATGCGATGCTGCAAGGAGACCTGTTCACCAAGAGTTGGTGTGCACAAAACCAGTCCTGAAAAGCCGGAGTTCGATGCTATGTGGTGATTTTCTAAAACTAAGGTATCTGGTTTAACTCGTCAGATAATTAACAAGACTTCAGATGGTCATATTTCACAAGCAATGTCATCAGTCATAAGGGCCCGTTCCAGTGGATCTCTAATAAAATGGAGCTGTAACAATACACATACTCACATGGGGAGTCAGGTTTCAAAAAAGCCTTAGATATAGACATGGACATGCGTAGGATGAATGGCCTTTAACCAATACATAACATTCTAGGAAACAAATGGGTGAACCAAATTGGGTGAACCAAAATGGTTATTGACCAGACATTACCAGTCACACTGTCATTTTATGCTACTGTAATGTAAACAAAGGGAATTTTCCGAAGAAAACTTCATGCAAATGATATGGAAATGTTCAGAGATACCGCTGAAAATGCTACCCTATACACAGCATCCCTAACGCCACTGCATTTTTCATTAATGGAAATTCACAATAATTACAGAAAATACAGTACTGTACAATAACAATCCTGTGTAGTGGAAAACCATAACATTTAAGAGGATGTTATGATGGACCTGATACTTTTGGATGATGGAAGCCAAAAATGCATTCATAGGCAGTATTACGAACAACACGGAAGATCAACCAGCTGAATGTGAACCAGTTTATATAGTTACAGGTTAGAAAGAACATACAAGTTCTTCTGCTCTTAAACCCCAACTGCTGCTTTTGAATTCACAGTGTTGATTGGCTGTTGAGGTGACCAGCTGTTCATGGCTGCAATGTCCAGAGCTAAGACACAGAATTCTATTTCCTATTATAATTTATTATAAGTTTTAAGACCTCGGTCGTTAAAGCGAACAGCCGTGGATCTGACATGGATCTGAATCAGGGCCCTTGTACAAGTGCGCTTTTAGTCATTTTGCTGAAAGCAAATTACAACTGGGCAATGACAATTCAAGCTTCACTACCATGAACCTTTAATCTTCTGGGGCGTATTCATAAAGATTCTCAGTGCTAAGAGTTGCTCCTAGTGACGAAATTCTAAGAAAAATCTTTGTTGGACGTGGAATTGTGGATGTTTTCCTCTTAAAAGTTCAGAGTAGATCTTAGTAAAGATAAAAGTTATTCATGAAGCATCCATAAAGAGCTCCTAAGGTGAAAAACTGTTAGGAGTATGACTTTTAGGAGGCTTAGGAGTTAGAGTTGAAAAAGAGGAAATTGTGGGAAGACAACCTTCTCCAAACACTGAATAACAGCGAGTTAATCAAACGCTACCTATTAGATCATGCAGGAATTGTTTGTGGTTGACCTCGTAATAGATGCGCTCACATCTCCTACCCAGCACAACAATGCTGTAGTGCCTGAAAGGAACACAAACGAACCAACCCCACCACTTAAACAGACACAGCAGCAAACAAACTGAACAAGCTGCTTTTACTCCTGTTCAGAGGCTATACAATAGATTAAGTAAACTACAAAAAAAATAGGCAGAAACAGCCCATGCCTGTCATTTCAAAGTAAAGGCCTACAGTAGGTTACATTTCTCCTAATTAAGAGTGTGTTTGTGTGACACCCAATCAGTCTTTGAAAGAATGTGTCATACCTACAACTGGGTCAGCTCCACCTCCTCGCCAAAACAAAGAGGACTCTTATGAATACAGCCCCTGGTCAATAGTCCAGTCCCATCCACTAATAGCCTCAAACACTCCTGTTCAATCTTTCTTTTCAGAATAACTAACTGGGTTGCTAACCAATCAAAGAGCATTTCTAAAGTAGGGCCATCATACGGTTTTATATTGCCCTGTTAGTATGAACCTTCATAAACTTTTGAGAATCCAGTTCCAGACTTGGCAGGTATTTGAGCAAACTGTGCTGGATATTAGTCAGTCAGTAATAAAACTGTACTCGTTTGTTCAGTAGGTAAGTACCTAAGGGCTGCCTGTCAGGAGTGACGGTTCGAAATTTCCCCATTTAAGAAGAGTGATGTAAAACAGACAAACCACAAAGCTGAAATTTCTCAGCTTCTCAGCATGCAACTCAATCACATCTAACAGCAGCCCTAGCTGATTGAGTTCAGGGTTGTGAAACACGGACTGAGTGACTTTGCACTGCCATTATAGCCATCTTTAGTTCCAATTGAAGAATGAGAATGCATTACAGCACAAACACCAAGTAAAGTCACTGTACATTGTTACTTAATATGTCTTTACTTTAGAGCACTATATATGTTTCTTAAATCCTGAAATGAAATAGCAGTTCTGCCATTTGCATAGCCATAATAACTGACAACTAGCAGACAGATTTTTTTTCCAGAGTCAGCAATGTTACTTCATACAAAGATGTCAAAACAAAAGACTCCATGCAGAGAGGTTTGATGTTACAATCCCATAGTTTCACACTTTTTGCACCCATTGAGCACATAGTCTGACCGAAACAAAATGTAAACAGTTTGAAAAGCGTAAAACTCACAACCTTTTTTTAGGTGTCCACAAATAATATCATCAAAATAACATGGCAAATTTAAATATGGTTCTGAAATTCAGCTGGACCATACATCACTAGCAATTGCCAAAAAAGGGATAGTGATCATTTAAGATTCAATCGATCCCTGCATTTTGTGATGAGGCGACTTCAAGAATGAACCATTTATAGAAGTCGCCTAAAATGTTCATCTTCAAGTAAAATCTCCCAGCATGAGTTATTCACTCCAGCACTTACTGTGGTGACCACCTTCCACAAAAAGTGCACCCAGGTGAGGTCCCCATGTTATTATGCTTTCTGCGTCCTCTGTGGTGCTTCCTTTTGAGGTGGTTCCACCAGAAGTGCCAGTCTTCTCATTGCATATTAAAAAAAACTGTTGTTTGCACCGTGTAAGATCCAAGCCAGTCCCAAAGTGGCAATATGAATTTTTTTCCGTCAAAACCTACGATGGTACGTATCCTAAGGACTAACTGACACCTGGATATTATTGGTTTATTCATGTACCCTTGTACTCATGTTCATGTGGGACTGTGGTAGCCTAGCGGGTAAGGTACTGGACTCTGGCCCAGAAGGTCCAGGGTTCTTGAGCAAGACCCTTAACCCACAATTGCTTGGATTGTAAGACTGTATCAATTGTAAGTCGCTCTGGATAAGGGCGTCTGCTAAATGCTACACCATGGAAATGTGAGCTGGGCTAGGAAATGGAGCAGAGGCTAACTAATAATAAACAGACTGCACTTGATATTCTAAATATCAGCTGCATATTTTTATATCATGCCACAATGTACAGTAAAGTCCTAAATAATATGGGCCTACAACTGTTCAAAGCCATGTTGGTTACACATGGTCGACCTACTACCCTAGGTTCGATCCGATATTAGGATGGGATATCGCTCCCGATATTAACAAAAGTCAGCTGGATGGGGTACCGGATAATTAGGTCGATCCATAAGACCTATCCACTTTAATTTGTGTTCTTCACCAGCAGGTGTGCAGCATGATGGTCGACTTGACTTACAAACAGCAACAACAACATGGAGCGAGCCAAAGAGTCAGCTGTATGGAGGCATTTCTAGGGCTCTATGATTTATGCGATGTGGTGAACACGGACGGTATCACGGAACTGAGGAATAACAACGGACTTCAGGTATAAAGAGGGAAATGCAGAGTATGTAAATCTAAAACAAACAACCAACTATGTTAAAAAAATCTGGAATCGACCAGTATTGTTGCAATCGGTGCACCTCTAGTCTTCACTGCAAAGTTCAAGGCACGATGGTATCCTAATTATTTAAGGGCATTACTAAAAGGAATATAGGTTTGTTGAAATCTAATTATTTTAAGTTACAAATTGCTCTTCTATTTATAGTTATAAAATATGCACCCTGTCCTGAACCTTCATTTGTTTTTACAACTTTCATTTATATAATTTTTTATGTGGGACTGTGGTAGCCTAGCGGTTAAGGTACAGGACTCTGGACCAGAAGGTCCAGGGTTCAAATCCCACCTCTGCCAAGTTGTCACTGTTGGGTCCTTGAGCAAGACCCTTAACCCACAATTGCTTGGATTGTAAGACTGTATCAATTGTAAGTCGCTCTGGATAAGGGCGTCTGCTAAACGCTGTAAATGTCAATGATGTTGCCAAATGTTACTGCAGCACTTTCATTAAATCAAAAGGTACACTTAATATTGTTTGTTTAACTGTAGTTATTTACGTAAAGAAAAACATTTAAAAACCTAAAGAAAAACACTTCAATCCATAAAAAAATGAAAACTGGGGAAAATATCGACCGATATCGACTGATACTCAAAGTTTGTGTATCGGTACAGGAACTGAAAAAGTAATATCAGCATCTCTACTATGTTTTTTGCTTATTCTCAAAATAATCCAAATCTGTGACGTGCAAAACAGTCACTAACAAAACATTTGGCAAAGGTTTTGGAGAAGAAACGTAGAAAAATCCAACCTTAGACGTGGTACAATACACATACCAACAAAGCCACAAATCACAAAATGTTTCAGCTCTGACCACGTACATAGCGACTTCAGCTTATTTGTTGCTACGCACATTTTATCAGCCCCTTCAGGCCATCCACTAGTGGACAGGGACCACCACGAATTGCTGCCCTGATATTTGTGGTCCATTAAATAGTAGACCATTTTCTGAATAGCACTGACACTGAACAGTATTCTGTGGTGATTGTGTGAGATAATAGTGGCTAAAGCTTTTTTTTGTTTTGTTTTTTTAACAATCCCAATGCTACTGCTGTGTTGAGAAAAGTCCACCAATACCCAGTTATAGAGCAATAAAAAAAATTCCAGCCAACATCGACCGGTGTTAAGAAGCTGACACTGACTAAGGACCTACCTGCATAGACATTGTTTGAATAAGTGCCCATGAAGTATACAGCGTATAAATATGTAAGCAATTCACACACATCAGTGTCATACAGGCTAACACAGCATCCATACTATGGTCTCTTCACAGGTTAGTTAAGGTATTGACCAGAAGGTCCAGTACTGTCAAGCAAAACTGTTGGGCCCTTGAGCAAGGTCGTTAAGCCACAATTGTCTATTGTATCAATTGAAAGTGAAATGCTTTGCGTATCATTAGGTTAAGCAGATTGCTTTTACATTTACAGCATTTAGCAGACGCCCTTACCCAGAGCGGCTTACAACTTATACAGTCTTACAATCCAAGCAATTGTGGGTTAAGGGTCTTGCTCAAGGACCCAACAGTGGCAGCTTGGCAGATGCAGGATTTGAACCCTGGATCTTCTGGTCCATAGTCCTGTACCTTAACCGCTAGGCTACCACAGTCCAGTCCAGCTTTAGTCAAGTATTACACATTTTTTACTAAGAATTGAAGCAAATTGTCAGAATTTCAGAGCGTTCACAACTAAATAACAATAAGGCAAAAGATTCTCATTGTTATTAAGTGTTCTTAGTGAACAATTTTTCTTCATTTAGTTTTTCATTTTTGTGTAATTTATGTTACAATATTAGAATCAGAGTTTGATTTCTATTTACTTTTATGTCTCATGTGATCCCTCTTGGCTGTGTTTCCTACCAGTTCTCCTCTTTCTAGCTTTCTAGCTATGCTGCTATAGCTAATGCTGCCGGGGTCTCATGCTACACTTGGCATCAGTGATTGTTAATAGACACTGTGCTCTTAATCAATAACTAATTACATTTTCTGTTTTCTCTCCGAGCTGTGTTCCGGCAGTTCCAGCCCCACACATGATGTTCATCTGCTGTAGCTCCACTCAAGCTGCTTCCGTCATCAGCTCCAGCCCCATCATACCCCCGGCCACTTAATGCCGATGTGCATACTTCAAATTTTATTCAAACTTTGACTCCATGACTTTAGTTTCGCTCTTAGATTTATCATCTATGCACCCAAGGAGGTTGGGGTCCCTTTTTTGAGTCTTGGTCCTCCCAAGGTTTTCTTCCTATAACACTTAGGGAGTTTTTTTTCCTTGCCACTGTCGCCCTAGGCTTGCTCAGGAATGGAACGTAGTTATTAGGAGATAATCTAAACTTGTAAAGTTGCTTTGAGACAATGCTCCATTGTTCTAAAAAGCGCTATATTAAATAGATCTGACTTGACTCTGACTACTTTTTAGAGGCAGAATCTGATTTCAATATACATATTAGTGGTTAGGGTCAAGCGGAGGTTTTATGTGGTTTTCTTAAAGTCAGTCACAATGCAGAAACAGAATGTGTTCCACTTTTTCAGCAGCTTTTAACAAAACTTTGTAACAGACATCATGTCTAGCTGATTTAAAGAAACCGCACGTAGTCGGGTGAAATCAGATTTCTCCCATATTTGCAGTTCACATGTCTGCTTGCCCCCAATGACTGTTTTTCTGTGCTATGTTGTTTATATATGCTGTGTGAAAGTAATAATAAGCTACATTACATAAAGAATTAGTGAATATCATTAGTCGGCATGTCCCCGTTTTCGCTGTGTTCAAAAACAATGTGCACTCAAGCTGGCACGGATCCCACAAGTTTGATGATTCCCCAAAGAGCACCTTGTGATGTTACTGAGCGCTTGCTTGGTTTTCTCTGTCCTCAATTGCCCCATAAATGCCGACGGGGGTTTAACATAAGAAATACTAATAAAACAGGGACAATTTGCTTTGCTTTTTTTCTTTGATTACATGACTTTTTTTGTAATGAGAAAACGTTGCATTCAATGCAAGACACACACACTTACCGGGCCACTTTATTAGGAAACACCTGTTAAACATTTTACATTTACAGCATTTAGCAGACGCCCTTATCCAGAGCGACTTACAATTGGTACATATTACAATCCAAGCAATTGTGGGTTAAGGGCCTTGCTCAAGGACCCAACAGTGGCAGCTTGGCAGAGGTGGGATTTGAACTCTGGACCTTCTGGTCCATAGTCCAGTACCTTACCCGCTAGGCTACCACAGTCCCACAAACTGTTGGTTAACGGCAATATCTAATCAGCGAATCACATAACCACACTCTCTGCACTTACGCATATAGACATGGTTAAGGCGACTCTGCTGAAGTTCAAATCGGGCAACTGCACAGGGGAGAAAGGTCATTTAAGTGACTTAGCATAGGGTTTACAATGAACGGGCTGAAAAATACAAAAGCAAAAGATATTTTATTGGCACACTTTGGGCCCCTAAATATCAACTGAGCATCATTTATCATGTCAATATGGACCAAAATCTCAGAGGAATGTTTCCAGCACCTTACTGAAGGTATACCACAAATAATTAAGACAGTACTCAAGGCAAGAGGGGGTCCAATTCGGTACTTGCAAGGTGTACCTAATAAAGCGGCCAGTGAGTGTAGAAACACAATTACAAATGAATAGATAAGTAGAAAAGTGCTCGGTTTTACCTCTTACAATCCTAAATCTATGCACAAATCTCCTTAACAGTTAACAACTGTGGTGATTTAGGGGTATACGAAAAGACTAAGGGATTATGTTTGGTAGTAAATTATACGAAATTAACTCAGCAATAAACCATAGATACCATATGGCTGACACACACACACTACAGAGCTGAGCATATTTATTTAGAGTAAAATGTGAGGTTTTGTAGAGGTCCATAGGGGTAACTATAGAGATTTAAAACAGTTATACTTCATAAACTCAATCCATATGCCATGTAGGAAGAAAGTTTGGTGCATATAAGCATTGATCTGCTAACTCAGCAGAATCTATTTCATTTGCATGCCTTACGAGGAGCTAGTAAAGAAACATACACTCTGACTGAATAACCTTTAAAGCAATTAAAACATAACCCCATGTCGAGACCGCAGTTTGATCTGCTCACCTGCTCGGACTCTTCGTGTTCCTCCTCCAGAACTGGATTTTATTGTCGGTGTCCATCCTTAAAACCACATCCGAACTCAACTCTACAGCGCACACGTGTAAACCACTGGTGTATATCGAATTCAGTACGAATTGTCTTCTCGTACTGATATATTTCGTACAGTTTTAACCAAACATTGCGATTGTTTTGTCAACAGAAAGTGAGAAGATGATACTCCTCGATGGAGGCCGCCATGTTGAAACGGCGCGCTGCGCCGCTTTGATTGGATGAAGCTCTTAACAGGTGCAGAAGTGGCAGCCAATAGGAGGTCGGAGTTACACCGTAGGCGGGTTTAATGCAAATCAGTTTAACTGAAATCCCTGACAGGTGTAAATTATGGGTTGTTATGGTTTTGTGTTTATATTTGCTTTCATTATACCTTCGTATATCACTTTATTTGATTTGCTTGTATATATGATGCTGTGCTAAGCGCTTTCACCTCACAGTTCCTTTCATTCATTTATTTCTTAACCGCTTATTCCTGGTCAGAGTCACGGGAGCTGGAGGCACAGGGGGCAAGGCGGGAGCAACCCTAGACGGGGTGCCAATCCATTGTAGGTCAAATACACTCACACAATAATACACACTCACACATTATGGGCACTGTAGACACACCGATTAACCTAACATGCATTTGGAATGTGGGAGGAAACTGGAGTACCTCTGCTAAGCTGCCACTGTTGGGTCCTTGAGTAAGACCCTAACCCACAATATCTTGGATTGTAAGAATTGTAAGTCGCTCCGGTTAAGGGCGTCTGATAAATGACATAAATGTAATTGAAAGATCGAACATTTTTACCTTATGGGGGCATTTTGCTGGTCCCCACAAGAAAAACTGCTTTTTTGTTTTTTTTTACAGAAACTGCAGCTTTCTTTTCAAAAAAGAAATTCATAAGCAGTAATTAGGTACACTAATCATTATATCAATGGGATCTGTGTGTTACGTTTGTGTGTGTGCAAGTTCTTTACATGGCAAAATAAAGATAAAAACAAGATGCAGCATGAAAGTATATAGACAGATTATTTTCCTCAAGTTCCTTTGCTTTCATGTTTCCCCGCTCTGACATTTCTCTTTCTTTCCTGATTAGTGACCTTAGTAACCTTCCTGGTAACATTTTTTTCATTTCAACCTATGCAGGAAAAAAGTACAAACTTCTTCAAGACAGCTTGAGTTCTCCATGTTCTGAGACTTGTTTAAAAAACTTTACCTAAATCCTGTTTCAAAATATGAGCGTCCATCCATCACAGGGAACATGTGCATGTACACCTTCTCACCCCCTGGGACACTTTAGAGAGACCAGCTGACCCAACGCATGTCATTGGAATGTGGGAGGAATCTGGAGTACCAAGAGAAAACATGCAGGCTTGGAGAGTTGGCAAACACCGTGCTGCTCTCCTTTTATTTAGAATATATTTAAATACATTTGACCTTGCCAGCTGTAAGAAGGGTGAAAAGAGAATTTTTGAAATAGAGTGATTTTGCTGTTGTAGCAAACTAAACTGTTCAGTAATTAGACTTACTGTTTGATTGCCTGATTGAGTCTCCGATGTACACAGACTGACTGACTGACTGACTGACTGACTTATTCATTTCCTGACCAACTGACTGGCTGTCTGATTTACTTTCTGATTGACTGACTGTGGCTAACTGCCTGACTGACTGACTGACGGACTGACTGATTGGCTGACGCACTGACTGACTGACTGAATGATTGATTTACTGACTGATTGGCTAACTGCCTGACAAATAGACTGATGGACTGACTTTACTGAGTGATTGAATTACTTAATTTTTTACTTATTTATTGACTGACTGACTGACCTACTGACTGACAGACTGACTGATTTAGTTACTGACCATTTAACTGACTGACTGACTGACTGGTTGATTGACTGATGTATTTACTGACTGACTGTCTGATTGACTGACTGTCTGATTGACTGACTGTCTGACTGACTGACTGATTGACTGACTGACTGATGTATTTACTGACTGACTGACTAATTTAGTTACTGACCATTTAACTGACTGACTGACTGACTGTCTGATTAACTGACTGACTGATGTATTTACTGACTGACTGACTGATTGATTCACTGACTGACTAATGTATTAATTGACTGACTGACTGACTGACTGACTGATGTATTTACTGGCTGACTGACTAATTTAGTTACTGACCATTTAACTGACTGACTGACTGATTGATTCACTGACTGACTGATGTATTTACTGACTGACTGACTGATTGATTCACTGACTGACTGATGTATTAATTGACTGACTGACTGACTGATGTATTTACTGGCTGACTGACTAATTTAGTTACTGACCATTTAACTGACTGACTGACTGACTGATTGATTCACTGACTGACTGATGTATTAACTGACTGACTGACTGACTGATGTATTTACTGGCTGACTGACTAATTTAGTTACTGACCATTTAACTGACTGACTGACTAAATGACTGACTGATTGATTGACTGGCAGAATTGCTGACTGACACACTGATTAAACAATTAACTGATTAACCACGTAACTGACTGACTGATAGACTGACCAGCTGTATGATTTATTGACTGCCTGATTGACCAACTGACTGACTGACTGATGGTTTGCAAAGGTGACAATGGGCACAAGTTCTTTGTCTTCCAAAATAATTTAAAAAATGACAAAATGATAGCTGATTTATGTTTTGTTTTCCTCAAGTTCCTTTGCTGTCATGTTTTCCTTGTTGTTACATTTTTTTTCTTTCCTGATTAATAACCTTAGTAACCTTCCTGGTAACATATTTCTCATTTTTCATAGATAAGCAGTAAACAATGTGATGTTTAACAGAAGCAGAAGTACACACACACACACACACACACACACACACACACACACACACACACACACACACACACACACACACACCAGATAACAGAAATAACACATGACACAGGTAAGTTGTTGAAATAGTTTCAAGATTTTTTGCTGAATATAAATGTACTTCAAGTAAAAGTTATATTATTAGTGTGAAATTAAGCTTTACGATTTAAAATGAACCAAGATTGCCAATAATTTTAGTTGTAGTTGTGCCTGTGTGGTAACTTGAAAATGTCCCCTTCAATTGTACCATTGTGGGTTTGGGATTATGTCTCACAGCTGAATAGATTATCAGATTTTCTTCAGTGGTGCATGGTTAGCACCGTCACCTCACAGCTCCAGAGAGCCTGGTTTGAGCTCAGGCCTGGCTGCTGCCTGTGTAAAGTTTGCATGTTCTTCCTGTGTCTGAATGGATTTCCTGTGGGTACTCTGGTTTCAACCCACATTCCAAAGACATGTGTTAATTATGTGTTTTTAGTTGGCATCTGCCACTGTGTCTCCCACTGTGGGGTAAGTATGTATGGAAACTGAACGATTGAGTGAGTAAGTGAGGTTATTTACATTTACATTTACAGCATTTAGCAGACACCCTTATCCAGAGCGACTTACAATTGGTACAATCTGACAATCCAAGCAATTGTGGGTTAAGGGTCTTGCTCAATGACCCAACAGTGGCAGCTTGGCAGAGGTGGGATTTGAACCCTGGACCTTTTGGTCCATAGTCCAGTACCTTAACCACTAGGTCACAACAGTCATGGTTATCATCATGCTGTTTGTAAACAAACCACCTCCCATCTATCCATAGCCAGGGAAGCACTGGATATCCCTGGCATGTTCATGCCCATCTTTGATGCTTTCTAGAATACTTTCATGACTAACAGTATTGACGTCGTTAGCCCTGTTTTAGGGGGCCTATAGCCCAGCCCCCCAAAAAATGTTCTCATGACACCCCCCGCCCCCGCCCCAAATACACATGCATTATTACATTAAATCGTCAATACTTTTTCTTATTTATTATCTCGTGTACAACTGTGCTATGCATCTCAATATTCACAATTTAATCCAATTTGCTTTGCGCACTAGGACCTGGGGGAGGCGCTGCTGCCCTAAAAATTAAAATCAAATCGATCTAGAATGGTTTTCTCATAATGAAAGTTATTTGATGTACTTTACTAACAAAATTAGATTTCAAAAGCTATTTGGCTAGTACTTTTTTATTCCTTTTTGTGGGGTTTTACCAACAGCCTTTTTTTTCCTCTAGCTGGAGATGTAATGGACTTTGAGTTGTTAATATTTCCTTGTGTGAAAATAAATAAAAATGAAATTGACGAACTATTTTTTTCTCTTGTCAAATGTCACGTTGTCCTAAAAATTCAGTTATCCAGGTTATTAAAAATGAATGCAGGTACAGACCAGAACGTTTGATTGTACCAGTCAAACCAGTATGGTGTACCAGTATGGTGTGTGATAGCCTGTGATAGCCTAGCGGTTAAAGTACTGGACTCTGGACCAGAAGGGTCCCACTTCTGCCAAGCTGCCACTGTTTGGTCCTTGAGCAAGACCCTTAACCCACAATTGCTTGGATTGTAAGACTGTATCAATTTGAAATCGCTCTGAATAAGGGCGTCTGCTAAATGCTGTAAATGTAAATACCAGTCTATATTCTCAGTATTTGAGTAGTGTATTTAGGACCTGCTACTGCAGTAACATTGCCTGTGTCACTGCTTAATCTGTACCTGTTGTTAGTAGACGGTAGTCAGATCTGTCCCTAATACATATTAGATTACATGTCTCTTCAAAAACTGCTGCTATGAGGCAATTTGTCCAAATGTTTTAATTTTATTCCAGTTTCATAATGAAGACCTTTTTGGGTATTTTTTTTATTCTCGTATGGGGGTTCACCTCTAGACCCCATAGTCAAAGCTTAGCCCCTCTATTCATAAATCTCTAGTGATGTCCCCGTTCTCTAGTGAAGCAGAGAACAGGATATTGTGCAGTTCATAGATACAACCACTCGATGGCAGCAAATGACTTGCGGAACAGTAAGCAGACGCTAAGAAGCCCTGCTGCTGAATTACAGAGGCTAGCTTTCAGTATTTGCTCTAACAGAGCTCTTCAACTGAGGTACATTAAGGTCAAATATTGGTACAGCTTGTACTGAGAACTAGTGAAATGGTAGTGTAATTCTATTCTACTTTATGATTGTATGGCTTGAGGCAACATCATTTACTAATAATTTTCTTTACCGGAAGATTAGCATTGTGTTTCTGATTATTCACTCTTTCTTATTTACCAGTGAACATCATAATAATATATTAACTATACAGAAGGTGGTATGATTTACTGACTCTGGAACAGTAGTGGCTCAGTGGCTATGAATTACTAACCGGGAGGTTGTGAGTTCAAATCCCAGCTGCTACTGTGGTGTCTTTGAGCATGACCCATAAGTCTCTGCTGCTCAGATGAGTTGTAAGTTGCTCTTTGCAAGTATTGTCTAGATGGGTGCATGAAAATTTGTGAACAATAAAGAATATATACACACACATATATATATTTTATAGCATATATATTATAGAATATATATTTTACAGCATTTAGCAGACGCCCTTATCCAGAGCAACTTACAGTTCATTCAGTCTTACAATCCAAGTAACTGTGGGTTAAGGGCCTTGCTCAAGGACCCAACAGTGGCAGCTTGGCAGAGGTGGGATTTGAACCCTGGACCTTCTGGTCCATAGTACCTTATCCGCTAGGCTACCAGGTACTCAGATTCAGTTTTGACATTTTCCTTTAGATTGGTATAATTGGTATAATTCAAAGAATTGTTCCAACGATGAAGGCAAACTGTCCTGGCCCAGAAGGACCAAAACAGGCCCAAACCTTGCTACTTACTCCACCATGTTTCACAGATGGGTTAAGGTTCTTATGCTGTACCGCAGTGTTTTTCTTTCTCCGTACATACTGCTTCTAAAATTAAACCAAAATGTTTTATTTTGGTTTCACTTGTCCACAAACATTTTTCAAATAGCCTTCAGGCTTGTCCGTGTGCCACATGAGTGTCTATTTGTAACACTGCCATGCACACCATTGTTGTTCAGGGTTTACCTGATGGTGGACCTATGAACATTAACATTATCCGATGAGAGATGTTTTTAGTTGCTTAGAAGTTACCCTTGGTTGTTTTGTGACATCATTCATGCATTTATTCACTTTCTTATCCACTTAATCCTGGACAGGAACTGAGAGAACCAGCGAACATCTTACCAATCCATTGTAGGGCACACGCACTCATACACACACTAGGGACAGTTTAGAGACACCAATTAACTTAACACACATGTCTTTGGAGAGTGGTAGGAAACCAGAGTAAACCCACGCAGACACGGGGAGGACATGCAGACTCCACACAGAAAGGACCCAGACCACTCCACTGGGAGATTGAACCCAACTCTTGCTGTGAGGCGATGGGGCCACCCACTGTCCCACCTGCTTTATACCACATTTATGCATGTGACAAGGGTTCACAAACTTTCAAGCCCCACTGCATAATAGAAATACATATAATAGTCAATGTTCTCCTTCCATAGTCCCTGCAATCCTTATTAGGATATATGGCACCATAAACCCTGTGACGTGCCAGGAGATTACAGATGGATGTGGCAGTTATGACTCAGACATAACAAGCCTATAGTACTTCAATAAAATAATAAAACTATAAACAAACTAAGCTAAATGAGGAAACAAAACATCCTATTCATCCTGTTGGGAATGCTTGTAGTGTGAGCTGTCGTGTCAGGGTAGGAAGCTGGACTTCCTATGAATCGTGAATAGAAATGAGAGGGAGATAAACAAAGAGAGAGAGAGAGAGAGAGAGAGAGAGAGAGAGAGAACCTCAACTCTGCTCTTGTTATTCTACAGCACTCCATAGCTGTTGCACAATCCTTTTCCTGTTATCCACACTCTCCCCTGCAAACTGAAACACATATTCATGTTAAGCTGCCAGGAAAAATCCTAACAACATGTTTGACGTCATTTTTGGACTCACATAACCAGACATTACAGAAGTGTAGATGCTAAGAATAATAAGCAAATTATATGATTTGTTTTCAACAAATATTGACATATTAATATACTTATATAGTGTTTATATTGTGTTTTGTCTCAAGGCAGACTTACAGAATCTCAGATACCTAATAAGCAAACACAAGGTGATAGTGGCAAAGAAAAAACTTTCTAGACATTATAAAGCCAGGTTTAGACTCTGTAAGTATGAGATGATTGTCATAAATGTTGGTCAAATTCAATGACAGACTGTGCGATATCATGTGTTTTCCATGTCTGACTATATGATGAACGGTAGTAAGTAGTTTCATGATGAAATAAAGGTAAATAAGCTTGATGGACTGTGGTAGCCTAGTGGGTAAGGTACTAGACTCTGGACCAGAAGGTCCAGGGTTCAAATCCCACCTCTGCCAAGCTGCCACTGTTGGGTCCTTGAGCAAGACCCTTAACCCACAATTGCTTGGATTGTAAGATTGTACCAATTGTAAGTCACTCTGACTGTAAATGTAAATGTAAATGATGCATCTAAACTGTTTGCTTGCCAGTTATTTATCATTTTGTTTGTGTTTTGTTGTTGCCATTACTGCATTTTTGGCCTCCATATTTGGCCTTGTAGTAGCAGTAAAAGATCATTCTTAACTCATGTCCATATAGAAAGGTACCTCGGTTCTCGAGTGACTCAGGTTCATAATAGCCCTTAATCAATGAAGATCCCCACTATTTTATCATGTTTTTTATTTCTACATCTACTGTATTCCTAGTGCAAATACATCTCATGGGTCCTAAAAAGTGTAGTTATAAGACCCAATCAAAAAGAAAACACTTCTCCAGAACACAGGCTGCAGTTAGCTATGCTAGCACCCAGAGTTCCCCAAGTTTTGCTTTTACTTTTACTGAGGTACCACTGTAATTATTTTACAATAGGTGATTTATGGCTGTGACAAAAATGACTGAAAAGTCTGCAAAAGCCAACTTAAGGAAGAAACTATAAAAGGACCAAGACTCATTACTTAAAGAACTCAAAAGTATAATGTCAATTTAGAAAATTAAGACGAAAACAGACCTCAGCAAAAAGATCACAGTAATAACTTCAGTCAGCGAATGATTCAACAGTAATGGTGAGCACATGGGAGTGTCTGAACATAGAATACAGCGTGAGGCCATTTTGAAAAAAGAAATACAAGCAACATACTCTGAAAAAGTGAAATGTATCCTCCTGAAACTGTTGCCATCATCATATGACCATATAGTTGCTGGTTGGTCCTTTTTTAATGGCATGTTTCATTGTTCCATACCAAGATCATATGCCTGGAACCCCACCACTTAGGCTACGTTCACACAGAAGGCAAAGTGGTCCAAATCCGATCTTCTCACCAAATCTGAGCTTTTTTTAGGTGACAGACATTTGTCTGGATGGTTCACACTCTGAAACTGTTGTGCATTCTCAAAAGAGCATTGCTTCATGTGAGGCTTCACCGGAGGTAAACAGTAACAACACTTCTTTAATGGTCATGTTCAAAAAGGCACGTTATTCTGCCACTTCTTTGGTTTGAGTCCTTGGTTTCTTTAAACTTTGCTTTTAAGCTATTTATTTTCCTTTGACTCTGCAGCCATATCCTCCTGTGGCTGCAAACCCCAATTTCAATGAAGTTGGGATGTTGTGTAAAACATAAATAAAAACAGAATATGATTATTTGCAAGTCCTTTTCAAAGCATATTCAAATGAATACACTACAAAAACCAGATATTTAATGTTCAAATGGATAAACGTTATTGATTTTTGCAAATATTCACTCATTTTGAATGTGATGCCTGTAACACGTTCCAAAACAGTTAGGACAGGAGCATGTTTACCACTGTGTTACATCACCTTTCCTTTTAACAACACTCAGTAAGCGTTTGGGAACTGAGGACACTAATTGTTGAAGCTTTGTTGATGGAATTCTTTCCCACTATTGCTTGACGTACAACTTCAGTTGCTCAATAGTCCAGGGTCTCCGTTGTCACATTTTGCTCTTCATAATGCGCCACACATATTCAATGGGAGACAGGTCTGGACTGCAGGCAGGCCAGTCTAGTACCCACACTCTTTTACTATGAAGCCACGCTGTTGTAACACGTGCAGAATGTGGCTTGGCATCGTCTGAAGTAAGCAGGGACGCCCCTGAAAAAGACGTTGCTCTGATGGCAGCATATGTTTCTCCAAGACCTGTATGTACCTTGCAGCATTAATGGTGCCTTCACAGATGTGCAAGTTACCCATGCCATGGGCACTAACACACCCCCATACCGTCAGAGATGCTGGCTTTTGAACTTTGTACTGATAACAATCCGGACAGTCCGTTTCCTCTTTGGCCCGGAGGACACGATGTCCATGATTTCCAAAAACAGTTTGAAATGTGGACTCGTCAGACCACAGGGCACTTTTCTACTTTGCGTCAGTCCATCTCAGATGAGCTCGGGCCCAGAGAAGCCGGCAGTGTTTCTGGGTGTTGTTGATGTATGGCTTTCACTTTACATGGTAGAGTTTTAACTTGCACTTGTAGATGGAGCGACGATCTGTGTTCACTGACAGTGGTTTTCTGAAGTGTTCCTGAGCCCATGTGGTAATATCCGTTACAGAATGATGTCGGTTTTTAATGCAGTGCCGCCTGAGGGATTGAAGGTCACGGGCATTCAATGTTGGTTTTCGGCCTTGTCGCTTACTTGCAGAGATTTCTCCAGATTCTCTTTTGATGATGAAATTCCTAAATTCTTTGTAATTGCACATTGAGAAACGTTGTTTTTAAACTGTTGGACTATTTGCTCACACAGTTGTTCACAAAGTGGTGAACTTTGCCCCATCCTTGCTTGTTTGTGAATGACTGATTCTTTCGGGAATGCTCCCTTTACATTTACAGCATTTAGCAGACGCCCTTATCCAGAGCAACTTACAATTCATACAATCTTACAATCTAGGCTCTTAAGTGGCAGCTTGGCAGAGGTGGGATTTGAACCCTGGACCTTCTGATCCATAGTCCAGTACCTTAACCACTAGGCTACCACAGTCCCACATACCCCCTTTATGGCATTCACCTTCATGGCACTCACCTGTTTCCAATTAACCTGTTCATCTGTGGAATGTTCTAAACAGGTGTTTTTTTGGGCATTCCTCAGCTTTCCCAGTTGCCCCTGCCCCTGCCCCTGTCCCAACTGTTTTGGAACATGTTGCAGGCATCAAATTCAAAACGAGTGAATATTTGCAAAAAACAACAAAGTTTATCCATTTGAACATTTAAATATCTTTTCTTTGTAATGTATTCAATTGAATATGGGTTGGAAAGGATTTGCAAATCATCATATTCTGTTTTTATTTATGTTCTACGCAACGTCATAACTTAATTGGAATTGGGGTTGTAGGCATTTCCTCAAACACGGAGAGGCTGTCATAATTGCCTTCTAATATTGTTTGCACAGAGACATCACCCCAAATATTTTTGAGGTCTGTTACTTCGCTATCCCACCACTGTAAACCTCCCTCATTTCTCCTCAGAGTGAATTTATGGCAAATGACGAGTTGGAATGGTGTAAAAGTCTCATGAATTCCAATCTTAGCATTCTCATTCAGGTCACATAACAACATATAAGATATGTATCCGATCTAGGGCCACATATGAAAGTGGCTCAGGTCGGATTTGAAAAGATCAGATTTGCATGTCAACGCAACTCTGGAACAATGAGATATGGGTCATATTAAGGCAAAAAATCAGATTTGGGCCATTTCAGCCTGGTAATGTGAACGTAGTCTTCATTCAGTAGCTATGAGGTAGCTTGTGTTGAAGAAATCATCAAGACATGAAAGAGGATACACCAGAACAGAGCTGTATCTTCTCGACATTAGCACCACCAATTAAACACTGAACTGATCTGACAGTGCACTCAGCTCACATTCAGCACAAACGAGACTAAATATTATACTTGGTTATTGTGCAGCAATCATTGCAACTAAACTTTCCAATAACTCTTGATCAGTCCTGGACATTGCCTTGGAATAATTTTAGCCCATTTATTCATACCGAACAGCTTCAACTCTGGGATGTTGGTGAGTTTCCTCACATGAACTGATCACTTCAGGTCCTTCCACAACATTTATCTTGGATAAATGTCAGGTCTTTGGTTTGATTATTATCCCAATGCCAACTGACCAAACGCATGTCTTTGTAATGTGGGCAGAAAACCAAGAAGAAGAAGGACTCAAACCTGGTTCTCCAGAGCTATGAAGCGACTACGCTAACCACTGCACCACCATGCTGTCCATTACAGGGAATAACCTTAGTAATTACAGATTCGTGACAACTTTAATGCATTTCAACACATTGGAATTAGTTTTCTCTGCATGTTTTTGTCTCTGCTCATCCCGGTGAGGGTCTTGGGAGGCTACAGAAGTCACAGGATGCAAATGAAAATGTAGCGGAGCTGTGTAGGGGTGACGGCTGCAGTGCTGGGGGATGATTACCCCATCTGGCCACCATGCACAATGCAAGACCTGGCCGGAAGTGACCCCAGGTCTCAGATTCAGGTTATTGGAAAAAAACGTAAGGCTTTAGAATTTCAAAAGTCATTAGCAGAGAGGTCCTATTTAAGTTTGTTTAATGTACAGGTTGGTCATGGGTGCCAAAACATTAGCATACAACAATAAGCTGTTTAGACAAATAGTAACTTCAGAGTAGTGCGTGTCATGACTTCATTTGGAACAAGCAGAATTCCAGTGCGCTGGCTCATTTTGAAACTCAGTTGTTGTTAAGGCTACAGGATGCTACAGGATTATCTCTCAGTGGTCATCAGTGATGAGTAGTGTGTGTGTGTGTGTGTGTTTAGGGAGGAAGGAGGGACCAGAAGGCCATGGTATCTGTGTTCTTCACGTGGCCCTGGAATCTCTGGAATGTTTCCCTGCGTTTTCCAGCTAATTCCCCCTCGGTGTTTATGTTTTAATTTCAGTCGAATGCCATTGTTTGTGTGTGTGTGCATGTGTGCGTGTGTGTGTGTGTGTTTCAAGTTTACATATCACGAGGGCCAAAATGTCCTCAGAACCATTGAAAAATCTGACATTTTTAAACTTTTTTTAAAAATACCAAATGAGCCAAAATATCTGCTTTAGGCTATGATGTTAAGTTTAGTAGATGTAGGTGTAGCGTAACTCAATAATATGACATCAATGGAAAGTCCACACAATGATAGATAAACAAACTTGTGTGAGTGTGTGGTGTTACCAGATTCCAACAAATATTTTCATGCATGGGAAACCTCCACAGGCTCCTCAGACCCTGCTTTCCCCAGAAAAACAGCAAATCGTTTTCAGTTTCATTGAAACAGATACCTGGGAAAGAAAGAGATAAATATTTCTCTGGAATTATTACCTAGTTAATGTTTAGCTTCAAGTTACAGTTCAATTATTTCACCATATCCCAAAGTATATGCAACATACTGTCCAGGATGTGCAGGAAATCCAGGCTGATACCCGCATGACCAGTGAGTTTCCAGAAAATGTTATGAAAATAAAAAAAAGTGCTTCTACTCCGTTTAATGTCTGACTCATGATGACCTTAAGCCCCTTTTGTTCTGGTTATTTCTCTGGAATTATTATTCAATCAACAACCAGGTCAGGGAATACAAATGAATCCTTTTAGCTTTTCAGTTAAGAGAAGGAGGAGTGGAGGTTTTTCAAAATAGACAAATGCTTCATTTTTTTAGTTCAGTGTAATTTGTAAGTTTTTATACATTGTTTACATTCAGTAGCCACCCTTACAGTTGTGCTGGTGCAACAGTAGCAGACTCAAGAGCCTAAATCAAGGATCCAACAGTGGGATTTAAACTCACAACCTTCTAGTTAGTTGTCTAGAGACTTAAGCAGTGAGCCATCCAGTTCCAGTTAGCGGTAATGCTGCTAAATAATTGAAATTGTTTAGGTATGGATGTTTTCCATAACTTTGTACACACGTACTGTTAAGCAATCACGTCCCACAATCATCTAATGACTGTTCTTCTGTCTGAAATTACTCCAGTGCTTAATTTGTGCTGGATTCTGGCAGAACAAGATATGGTACATTGCATATTTGTTTTGCAAGGCTCTTTCGTTCCAATTTGTATACAGAGCTAACAGGTCTGTAGATGATACTGCAAATGTGCCTCATTGTAACATCCTACAGCATCTGAACAGCGCTCACACTTACACTAACATTCTGTCTGTGAACTTTATATCTACTTTCAACAGAGTCATCCCCAAACGACTCATGGTGAAACTGAAGCAATGGAAATATCTCAACTTCTGCTGGAGCTTCAGTCTCCTGTCTAGACAATAGTACATGAGGGAAGTTCAACACATCTCAGATCCACTTTTCAACACCGAGTGCGTTTACATGCACTTCATAATCCATTCATAGTCAGATTTCTGCAGTTATCTGATTACTCAAGTGTAGAGGTATACAGCGTACTCTGGTCTAGAATAGGGCTGGATTTTAGTTCAGTAATCCGATTTCTCAGTGCATGAATATCGTTAGTCTGATTTCAATACACGTCTTTTGATACATGCAGAACGGCTAGCGAAAAAAACACATTTTTTTTCTTCTTTTGGACTTATTTGAATAGACCTGGTACGGGATTCTCTAGCGAAATCTGGCAACCCTGGAATTAAACGCTAAACGGCTATCGAACACTTTGTGGAGACTCTGAAATGCAGTATATACACTGGAGGAAATTAAGAATTTGGTTATTTAATATTAACCGGACTAAATAATGCCGAAGTGCATATTCTTGCGTTATTACATTCAATATTTGTCTTTACCATTGGCTTATATGCTATATACTTTACGTTCTTTGTTGTATTATAATATTCATAATATTTCATTGTAATTAGGCAACTTGGTTCATTCTTACATATTACTTTAGTTTCGTTCTTAGATTTATCATCTAAGCCACCCAAGGAGGTTGGGTCCCTTTTTGAGTCTTGGTCCTCCCAAGGTTTCTTCCT
>JAJAGP010003504.1:0-34213 GCA_025084515.1 Ancistrus triradiatus
AACTGCACCAGGCGAAAAAAAAGACATTAAAGACAGCTTGACAGATAACTTATTTCACCATCTGTGAACTAACCACTGTGCAGAATATGAAGATTAAGACAAACTTCAGGAGTCAGCTGTCCATGACATGCTTAAACCAGCCAAGGTACCAGCACAAAAATCACACTCAGCAAACCGTAGCGGAATCATTCTGCGAACAAAGTGCCTTACGACAACAAAAGCAGCAGATGGCAAGAGATAACAAATGCTGTCACCAAAGCCACGGTGCCAATTCAAAGTGCAAATACGCGAAGATTAAAAGGGAAAGCGACTAATACTAAAAATAAAATTACTTCAGAATTAAACTATATAATTTAGTAAGTTGAGAGAGATGGGTTCAACATGCTTTAGAATACTTTAGAACCAAGATATCCACTGCAAAAATGTGTATCAACAAAATCCCCCAAAATAGTGAGATATATATTTTTCAATATCGCACACTACTACTGTAATGCTCACTTTAATGTAACTTGTCTTTTTGTTGAACAGAAGGAGAAAGGGCATTGCCGTCCATCCCAAAGGCTCCAAAGTAAGTGATTTTGAATATATATCCTTATAAAGCTGATCTGTTGTTATTTAGACATTAAGGTAATGGTATCTAAAAGCAATACAGGTTTTACAATGGTCCGACTTATGATGGGAAAATTATTAGTCATGCAACCCCTAGTTTAAGGTAGGCTACGATATGATATTTAAAGTATATATTAAACTTCTCGGTTTAATACAGTGATGTGGCAGTGTAAAGTATCACTTGTTCAACAAGTAGCCAGTAGCCGGCTGCCTAAATTATTTCATGAGAGCACATAGTGGTTTAAGACTGGCGGTTTAAAAAGATGCCATTCTGATAAAAAATATTATTGTTTCTAAAGTGGCATGCGAGGCCTTTTCTGACCGCTGGTGAACCTTGTCACCACATCTTGTAAAACGTCTGCTGTGTGAGCAGCAAACAACTTATTCTGTGTACTTGGGGTATGACAATACTCTTAGGTCAAGATTAAATTGCTAATATTGGTTTATGGTTTGATAGATAAAAAATATGTGGAGACATGGTGGATACAGTGGTACCTCAGTTCTCGTTGCTAATTCGTTCCAGAAGGCTTGCCGAGAACCAAAAACAATGAGTACTGGGCAAATTTTTCCCATAATTTAAATTGAATTTATCCGTTCCAGACCCCCAGAAAATCCAAACTGTGTAAGGAATTATATGCATTAATGAAGTTGTAGTGTCCAGGTGCTCCCTGATTTACGATAGGGATACATTCGTACGTTAAAAGTAATATGAACTGAAGAGATGAATATAATCTATACTCTGTCAACACTTACATTGACCTACAGTTGGCCAAAATCATTAATACAAAGGTTATTTTATAATAAAGTGTTGAAAAATCTCATGTAATTTAGTGAGTAATGGATTGAAAGTGAAAAGTAAAAGGAGAACACTTACTCTTTTGTGAACTCCGGGTGCTAGCATAGCTGCTAAGCTAACTACAGTCTGTGTTTTGGCGTACCGAGCAAACAGCATGAACCAAGGCAAATTTTTCAAGTTAAAGTAAGTTACACTGTATTTGAGATCTGAATTAAATCTTGACTGTTAACAAAGTGCACACTTCTAAGACGGCCTTTGGGCAGGTTTGCTTATACTGTGGGGCAAAAAAAGTATTTAGTCAGCCAATGATTGTGCAAGTTATCCTACTTAGAAAGATGAGAGAGGTCTGTAATTGTCATCATAGGTAGACTTCAACTATGAGACACAAAATGAGAAAATTTTTTTTAAAGAATTTAATTGTAAATCATGGTGGAAAATAAGTATTTGGTCACCCACAAACTAGCAAGATTTATGACTCTCACAGACCTGTGACGACTTCTTTAAGAAGCTCTTCTGTCCTCCACTCGTTATCTATATTAATGGCACCTGTTTGACCTCGTTATCTGTATAAAAGACACCTGGCCACAGCCTCAAACAGTCAGACTCCAAACTCAACCATGGCCAAGAGCAAAGAGCTGTCGAAGGACACCAGGAAGAAAATTGTAGACCTGCACCAGGCTGGAAAGAGTCTACAATAGGCAAGCAGGTTGGTGTGAATAAATCAACTGTGGGAGCAGTTGTAAGAAAATGGAAGACATACAAGACCATTGATAATCTCCCTCGATCTGGGGCTCCACGCAAGATCTCATCCCGTAGGGTCAAAATGATCATGAGAACAGTGAGCAAAAATCCCAGAACTACACGGGAGGGACCTATGAATGACCTGCAGAGAGCTGGGACAAAGTAACAAGTCTACCATCAGTAACACCCTACGCCGAAAGGGACTCATATCCTGCAGTGGCCCAGCGTGTCCCCCTGCGTTTAAGGCCAGTACCTGTCCAGGTCCGTCTGAAGTTTGCCCCGAGAGCATTGGAGATCCAGAAGAGAAATTGGGAGAATACATGTGGTCATATGAAACCAAAGTAGAAATTTTTTTGGTAAAAACTCAACTTGCGTGTTTTAGGAAGAAATTTCTGAAGTTCCATAGCCTACTGTGAAGCATGGGGGTTGAAACATCATGTACTGGGGGATGTTTTTCTGCAGAGGGGACATGACACTGATCCGTGTTAAGGGAGAATGAACGGGGCCATGTATTGTGAGAATTAAAACCAAACTCCTTCCATCAGTGATAGCATTGAAGATGGAACGTGCGGGGTCCTTCCAGCATGGACCACCAATGATCCCAAACACACCGCTGTGGCAACAAAGGAGTGGCTCCTTAAAACGCATTTCAAGGTCCGGAGTGTCCTTCCAGTCCTCCAACCTCAGCCCCATATAAAATTTGTGGAGGGATTGAAAGTCCTGTTGCCCCAAAACATACTGCTCGAGAGGAATTTCTGCATGGAGGATGGGCCAAAATACCAGCTACATTTTGGTGCAAACCTGGTGAAGACTTACAACAGAAATGTTTGACCTCTGTCCATTGCCACAAAGATTAATATTACAAAGTATTGAGTTGAACTTTTGTTATTGACCACATACTTATTTCCCACGAAATTTACCAATAACTCTTTAAAATCTACAATGTGGATTTCCTGGATTTTTTCTCATTTTGTCTCTCATAGTTGAAGTTACCTTTGATGAAAATTACAGACCTCTCTCATCTTTCTAAGTAGGAGAACTTGACAACAGTGGCTGACTAAATACGTTTTTTGCCCCACTGTACATAAACACACTCCCTCTCAAGTTTCTTCAGCTTAAATATCAGCTTGTCATTAAAACAACAATTAAGATATTCGTGCAGATGATACATATCACACATGACAGCATGACCAAATAAATCCACATACTGATTCCATATAACAAACATTTTGTCATTCTTGCACCAAATGAATTAGGATAAAGAAATTCATTTTTAGTATTTGCACCTTTCTGCACCCGGACGATAAATGACGAGGAGGTCCCATTGACAAGACGGCAGTACCCATCGATAAGGTCGGCCATATTCTCCGCTGTGCTCAGACATGGTGTCGTCACAGTGAGAGGCTGCACACACGTTACACAAGTCATTCACACAAGCACATGTAGCATGCATAAACACACTTATTACACTCATCACAAAAAAACTATGGGAAATTGACAGATAACCAGCATCAGGACATGTGTACCTCTGCTGCTCCAGCCACATCAAGCTGCAGCATGCCCTTCTTTTCCTGCTCCTCAAAATGTATACTCTGCACCTGGGTAAAGTTGGCCAGGTGTGTCGGCTAAACACACACAAACACACACAATTACACTTTGAAATCCGGTTCTATGATCAGCCTGCTTTAATTTAACTTGCCATCAGTTTGCAGTGAAACTCACAGCTGAACCTTTGTCAGTGAGGTAGCTGATCCCTTCCTCAGGACCAATGGCCAGCTCTACTGCTATCACCCAGCTGGACTGTAACGCACAACATCAGCAGCTGGTTAGACGTGCAAATGAAACTCAAGTCTGTTTTGCAAGTCTCCTCTTAATAAGTACTTACAGTTCACAGGTAAGTACAAACATTATTCGGAGAGATTCCTTGTTTTAAGCTAAACTACTACTGCAAAACACGCACCGAGAACATCTGATGTAAAGGGAAACAATGTAACCCAGTCCTTTGACCTACCACTTAAGCACAACCATTATCTCACTTAATAAAAATTAAGCGTTACTGAATTCAGAGAACAACTTCCATTGAACATTCAGTTCATTTTCCTTTCCTAACAACTGTGTTTTATATAAAGTAAAAACTGTCTACAGATGTGGTACTCAAGGTTTGGATAATACAGTGAATGAACTCGTACAAAAGTTTAGACTGCCTAAATTAAAAGAAGTCAACACAACCTCTACAGCGAACAAACAAACATGAATAAAAAAGTAAGACTGCGTTCTTTTTGTAGCCAGCAGAGGGCACTGTAGGTCTCAAAATGATTTAAAACACTCCAGTTGCACTTTGATGAAGAAACTACTCTATATGTTTTGTTACATGACAAAAAAACGACACTCTCGCAATAAACTAGATAACATGAACTCACCCCGAGAGCAGATTTAAAGCATTCCTTGTCAAATCTGTAAATTGGCGACAAAATTTCGAAGAACTTGAGAATGCTCTGCTCGTCGTTGAGGTTGGCGAAGAGTTTGAAAGTCTGCTGAATTGACTTCCGTAAAGATTTAGGCTGCAAAAACAAAACAAATTTGGATTAGGTCAGTGAGCTGCTTTCAATAAAATTATGGAAAAAAACTAATTCAGAAAAAAAACACCAGTAAAAAAATGCACATATTTGTACTAATACATTTATTTCAATACATTACATAAACACAAATTATATTCTTAAATAATGAATAACTTATTTCTGGTACTCCAGACACACAACACACACACACACACACCACCCACCACACACACACACACCCCAAAATCAGAAAAAGTTGGGACAAATGGAAAACGCAAATAAAAAGCAGTTTTTTATATTTATTTGACTTGTATTACATTGCAGGCATATGAACTGAAGATCTTTCATGTTTTGTCTGGTAAACGTCATTTCATTTGTTAATAAACACCCATTCCTGCATTTCAGGCCTGCAACCCATTCCTAAAAAAGTTGGGACGGGGGCAATTTAGGGCTAGTAATGAGGTAAAATAAATACGTGATTTCAAACAGGTGACGTCAACAGGTGATTGCAATCATGATTTTATACAAAAGCAGTATCAATGAATCAAGTCTCTGAGAAACAAAGATGGGCAGAGGATCTCCAATTCATCAACAAATGCCAGAAAAAACCTTTAAAAACAATGTTCCACAAAGAAAGACTGGAAGGGATTTACAAATTTCTTCCTCTACAGTGTATACCGTATTTTTCGGACCATAAGGCGCACTTAAATCCCTTAATTTTCTCACACATCGACAGTGGCGCCTTTAAATGCGGTGCACCTAATGTAATGAATTAATTCGGTTGAGCCTTTCGACCTAGAACCGATTGTAGATGGTACACGGCGCTTCATAAATCTGTCAAAATGTTTTAGCACGGCCTGGTAGTTACGAGCTTACGGCCACCGTAGTGCGCAGCATAGTGGAGTAATACGGTATGTGCTTCAGCATTAGGTACGTGCATTCATTCATTCATTTTCGAAGCGGATTTCAAACTCAACGCTATCAGTCACGCAGTACAACATGGACATAGAGCAGCTGCGAGAGAATTCAACATTAACGAATCAATGGTACGGAAGTGGAGGAAGCAAGAAGACGCCCTGCGCCAGGTAAAGACCAAACTGAGCTTCCGACGGAACTTAAGAGTTTTGTTTTATTTCATGCGCCTTATAACCCGGTGCGCTTTATGTATGAAAATAGTTCCGTTAGAAGTCGACCACTGATATTGCGCCTTATAACCCGGTGCGCTTTATAGCCCGGAAAATACGGTAATATCATTAAATGATTCAAAAATTCTGGAGGAATTTACATCTGTAAAGGGCAAGGGTGCAAGCCTAAACTGAAAAGGCGTGATCTCTGATCCCTCAGACGACAACACACCAAAAACTGTCATTCATCAACAGCTGATAGAGCCACATGAGCAAGGGATTACTTTGGCAAACCTTTGTCAAGCACTACAATACAGAGATACATTCACAAATGCCACTTAAAACTTCACTGTGCAAAAGTCAAGGAGCAGAGTCGACGTCTTTCAGCTTGGAGGCATTTGGGATGGACCATCTCACAGTGAAAATGTGTATTGTGGTCAGATGAATCAGTATTCCTGATCTGTTTTGAGAGGAATGGACGCCGTGTACTGCGGACCATAGACTGTTATCAGCAACAAGTCCAAAAGCCAGGCTCTATCATGGTATGGGGTTGGGTCAGTGCCCTTGGCAAAGGCAATATACACTTCTGTGATGGCAGCATTAATGCAGAAAAGTACATTGAGATCTTAGAGCAACATAACATTTCTTCAAGACGACACCATTTCCAGGGACGCCCAAATATTTTTCAACACGACAATGCAAAACCACATGCCGCACACATTACACGCATGGAAATAGAGGGTACAGGTACTGCACTGCCCTCTCTACAGTCCTGTCCCCAACAGAATGTGTGAGAACTGTAAAACAAAAATGCAACAACGACCACCCTGTACTGTTGTACACCTTGAGACGTGTTTGCAGGAAGGATAGGATAAAATAAGAGTTTATATACCTGGACCAAACCCACACTAGCTAGTAAAGGACAAACAACCTCCTCTGATTTGGATATTAGGGCAACGGTCATAATGTGGAGTGGTTCTCTCTGGCACACTCTTCCTTAACAGTAGGCAAAGGAGATGTGGCAGAACTGGGCCACTCGCTCTCTAGGGCATACAAATGCCCAGGCAGCCAAGCAGGTAACAGCACTCTCGCTGTTACACCAGACAAAATAATATTACCTTCAACTTACATGGGCTTCCAGAACCATTTTGCATCATCTTTAGAACAAGTCTGGCGTTAGCAGAAAGAGCATATGTGGCCTCACCTTCACCGAGTCCAGCAAGCTCTTGGGGAAGAATCTCCTCAGACCAACATCTTTTCTGGAGGGAGAAATACACAAGGGATTTGGTAAAGGAGAGGAAGTCTAAAAATATTTGAGACATGGATTACTGGCTTACAGAGTTACTGACGCTTTGATTTCAACTCAAGGACAACAATTAGTTTGGTATCCCCATAACATAAGGTACAATAACAGCTGATCACTGACTGATACTGGTTCATCTGGTACATGGGTTTCAATATTCATTATGGTATGAATTTTTCATATACAGAAACAACTGACGTAACACTTCAATAGGCAGCAAATTCTATACATTGTTCACCACTAGAAGTGCTACGGAGCCCTGTGTAGAGCGGCATCGCCGAACAGCATGCTGGGTACAGCTCACTAGCTAGCATAACAGTCTAACAACTGGGAGAGGCTCTGTTGCGATGGTAGATTAAAGAACTGAAAACAGAGATGGAACATAAAGAAAGTGAGACCAGAGACGCAAAAGACGAACTTGTTCCCAAGAAAGGAGCTGCGTCTGCATTTGAGGTTTTTTGGTTTTAAAAAGTCAGAGGCAGACCAAAAAGCTTTATGTTGCAAAGTTTGTTACCACTGTTGGTAACTCCAGCAACTTAGTCCATCACCTCAGCAGAAAACATGTTGGTATACCAAGACTGCGTGAGATTACTGTCATCGGATTCAATGCCATCAACCAGTAGGACCAGTGAAACAGTGGAGCCAAAAGGTCAGACAATGCTTTAAGCAACATTTTCTCGCAAGGCAGCATATGAAAGGAAAAGAAAGCGGTGAACCAAGAGAGGCATACCCTGTAAGGTTCTGGTGACTGTGGTGGCCTAGCGGTTAAGGTACTAGACTATGGACCAGAAGGTCCAGGGTTCAAATCCCACCTCTGCCAAGCTGCCACTGTTGGGTCCTTGAGCAAGACCCTTAACCCACAACTGCTTGGATTGTAAGACTGTACCAATTGTAAGGCGCTCTGGATAAGGGCGTCTGCTAATGCTGTAAATGTTTTTAATACGCTGAGGTTGCATTAAGATTGCTTACATTCTGCAATTGTTTCATAAATACTGATTCCTTCATACACTCACCGATCACTTTATTAGGTACACCTCCTTGTTTCTACGCTCATTGTCCATTTTATCAGCTCCATTTACCATACAGAAGCACTTTGTAGTTATACAATTACAGACTGTAGTCCTTCTGTTTCTCATACTATGTTGGCAACACTGACCAATCGTCTCTAACTGGTTTCATAAAGATGACAATGAGTTCAGTGTTCTCCAGTCTTCCCAGTCACCTGATCTGAATCCAATAGAACACCTCTGGGATGTGGTTGAAAGGGGAGACTTGCAACGTGAAGGTGCACTTCCACACTACAGCAACTGCGAGATGCAATCCTGTCAACTTGTAGCAGAATCTCAAAGGAAGTATTTTAAAATAAAGGTACCCAGTACTAGTATAGTGCTCGTACTAAAGTGATACACAATCATCAGTATTTATAAACAGCACCAGAAAAAGGTGGACTTACTCTAGTAATTCATAGTTTGATTTCTTATCGAGGGCATTTCCTGGCATCTCCCGGAAAAATCTCCTGTAATAGAAACAGGAGAAAAAGAGGTATTTGAAGTAAATTGATGACACACCAAACATATATCAAATCCCTCTCCTAACCAATCAATTCATTCACCTGATTTCAAGGCAGCCAAGTTTAAGTGCAATGTCTTGATCAACCTGATCAGCTACTTCCATCATATAATCACTTCTCACCTTTTGAGACAGAGATAATACAGTGATTAATAAAACCCCTGCAGCGTGAATGCAGAACAGTGAAAAGTGAAGCAGTTTGAAGCAGAAGCAGATAGCCATCATCAGAAACCAGTCAAATCCAAGAAAACAGGAGCAATATGCACAACAGTTCTGCAGAAGGTTTAAAGATGATATCATGCTTCATAGATATGCCTACAGTACTGTGCAAAAGTCTTATGCCACCATTAGATCAGGCATGCCATTGCTTTAGTAATGGTATAATGACAATATGTAATTATTTCTCAATCTCTTCATGGGAATACTATCATAAAATATAGGACAACTGTATGCAGTATTAAAAGAGAGAGAGAGAGAAAAAGAGATTATACAGGCTACAGTGGCAAGTATTTAGTGTGACCTCCCCTTACACTTGAGCAACAGCATCAACAACTTCACGGGATGCCAAGTTGACACTTCTACAGTCTGAAGAAGCTTGATCAAGAATGATCTTTTTGGAAGGGTAACAGCCTAGAAACCACTTTTTTGGAAAGGGAACAGAGTGAAAAGGCTAAGATACGCTAAAGCTCATAAAGATAGATTGGAATGAAGGTCAGTGGAAAAGAGTATTATGGAGTGGCGAATCCAAGTTTGAAATTTTTGGGTTAAATTAGTGACAATACGTTATATATACCGTATTTTCCAGGCTATAAAGCGCACCGGGTTATAAGGCGCATTAAATGAAACAAAACTCTTAAGTTCCGTCGGAAGCTCAGTTTGGTCTTTACCTGGCGCAGGGCGTCTTCTTGCTTCCTCCACTTCCGTATCATTGATTCGTTAATGTTGAATTCTCTCGCAGCTGCTCTATGTCCATGTTGTACTGCGTGACCGATAGCGTTGTGTTTGAAATCCGCTTCGAAAATAAATGAATGAATGCACGTACCCTAATGCTGAAGCACATACCGTATTACTCCACTATGCTGCGCACAATGGTTGCCGTAAGCTTCGTAACCTACCAAGACCGTGCTAAACATTTAGACAGATTTATGAGCGCCGTGTACCATCTACAATCGGTTCTAGGTCAGAAAGCTCAACCAGAATTAATTCATACATTAGACGCACCGCATTTTAAGGTGCACTGTCGATTTTTGAGAAAATTAAAGGATTTTAAGTGCGCCTTATGGTCCGAAAAATACGGTAGTCATTATACCATTGCTAAAACAACAAATCAAACAATGGCCTAAGACTTTTGCACAGACTTATGTCAAAGACACTCAACTTTCTACACCCGTCATCAGTGTTGAGCAGAAATAATAAATAACAATAATAATAATAATAATAAGTGTGAAACACCCCTTGTACCATTAACTAAGCATAAAGAAAGTTATACATCATGCAAATCACGAATATCTTTAAACGTCATTACCAACAGTATGTGTAATTAACTTATTAACAAACTGTAACAACCTGTAAATTTCAGCAAATTATTCCTCCCAAATCACTATTGCTGTGACTCCACCACAGTCCCCTACACTAATTATTTTGTAAAAGTAATACACTTCCAGTGGTGCAATACTATGTAGTACAGTAGTTCATTATTAGCACATGAATGTCAGCACATGGCAGGAACACCCATAAGCAAACATCAGTCTGTTATCCAAGCAATACGGGATGTAAACTCACTGCCACTGTGAACACAGGGTTATTGTAACTGTGAGTAATGTATTACATCACCGGTAGCCTCATATGCAAGGCATCTAGTTACAGAATAACCCAATGGTCTGTGACTACATCACTTGTCAATGATTCTTAATTCATGTGCGTTACACAACTACACACAAAGGCTTAAGCAGAGAGAATCAGGACCTGTGCCAACCTATTGAATTACAGAATGAACACAGAAGTACAACCTTACTGGGCTTAATGTCACACTCTTGTTTACTTTCACTTTATATCTATTCAGCCTGTGACCCAAATCTGTACTAAGTAGTTATGTAACATTAGCACATTATAAGGGGTATTATTGCTTACTATATATAGTGGTGCTTGAAAGTTTGTGAATTCTTTAGAATTTTCAATGTTTTGCATTTACATGATGAGAGTAATACACTAGTACTTTCTAGCTCGTCTTGGGCAGGAATAGCCTGAAGGCCGTGGCCAATTTCAGAGTGGCCAATTAAACACAAGTATTTGGAATGTGGGAGGAAACCAGAGTTGAGTTTTGTCTGTACAACTTCATTTAATTTGTTAATAAACATCAATTCCTGCATTTCAGGCCTAAATATAACATGTTATACATTCATGTACTATAACACATTACAAAGGAATCTCTGTGAAGAAAGAGGGTATGGGTACTGGACTGGCCAGCCTGAAGTCCTGAACTGTCCCCAATAGAGAATGTGTGGAGAATTTTGAGACAAAATCATGAAATATCTTGAGTTCATACAGTCTGCAATGAAAAAAAGTCATAGTAAATGTAAGAGACACTGGGTGTTTTGCACATGTGCCTCAATAACTGCACCTAAACATTTCTGGTATCTGTTGATCAGTTCTGCACTGCAGCTTGAAGGAAATATAGTGGGTTTTCTCACTAGAATTGCTTGTTTCAGGTCCTTCTACAACATTTCTAAAGGAATAAGGTCAGGACTTTGACTTGGCCATTACAAAACATTCTTATTCTTCATTTTCTGGTACAATTCAGAATTCATTCTTCCATCATTAAAAATAAGACCAAACCATGAAACAACCACCACTATGTTTCAAGAATGGGAGAAGACTCGCATGCTAAAATGCAGGGTTTTTGTCTCCAGACATAACGCTTCTCCTTTAAACTGAAAAGTTCTATTTTGGTCTAAGGCTGGGCAATATGGTGAAAACATTATCTCTCAGATTTCAGATTTATTGATATAGTGCTTTTTACAATGGATAATTGTCTCAAAGCAACTTTATCATTTTTAGATTATTTTCTCATATCTAAGGCCATTTTCTCATATCTAAGCCTAGGGCGACAGTGGCAAGGGAAAAACTCCCTAAATGCTATGAGTAAGAAAACTCGAGAGGACCAAGACTCAAAAAGGGACCCAACGTCCTTGGGCGGCGTAGATGATCGATACATGATATTTATCACGATACATGTGATCGCAAACAAAACACATCAGTATCAACAGATTCTAAAAAACTATTTTACTATTCAAATATTACCCCATACTAAGTAAATGAGTTTTATTCAACATAAGCTGCACTTCATCCTATTAAACAAGCCTAATTACACTAGTTACTCTTTATAATTATATAATATGCTCAGAAAAGCTTACTGTCTATCACGATAACAAAATTTATCACGATACGATAAAATATACTCATATTGCCCAACCCTATTTTGGTCTTATCATTCCACAGAACATATCCCAATATTCTTCTGGCATGCCCATGTGATCTTCCTTAGCAAACTGTGGATGGGCAGCAAGGCTTTGTTGGTGAGCAGTGGCTTTCTCCTTGCATCCCTGCCACAACCACCACTGTTTTCCTGATAGTGGACACTGAACAACATAAACATCAGCCAATGCGATAAAGGTCTTTAGTTACTTAGAAGTCACCCTGGATTCCTTTGTGACTTCGAGGATTATTACACTCCTTGCTCATGGCGTGATCTTTGTTGGTCGACTACTCCTGGGAGAGTAACAATGGTCTTGAATTTCTTCCATTTGTAGACAAACTGCCTGACTGTGGATTGATGGGGTTCAAACTCTTTAGATATGGTTGTGTAACCTTTTTCCAGCTTGTTGACCAGCAATAACTCTTTTTCTAAGATCCTCAGATATCACCTTTGTTCATAACATGATGCACCTCCAGGCAGTATTTTGAAGATCATATTGAAAGACCCCTGTTCTTTAAAAGCAACCGTGTTCCCACTCAAACCTGATCGTCATCCCATTAACCGAAAACATCTAATTTTACCTTAAAACTAACTGCTAACCCACATACTTTTCCACTTAAAGATACGTAATACTGTATCATTTTCCTCAATAAACAAATGACCAATACAATAATTTTTGGTTTGGTTCTTTCTGACGATGCTAGAACTGGTGTCACAACACGAAGCATTATGTCATATTTATGCAGACATATAGAACATTCTAAAAGGTTCCCAAACCTTGAACATTCAGAAATGGGTATCTCATACCTCATAATATGAGCCTGTTATCATTGAGTGTGACTGAAAAGCTGCGATCTCTATCTAGAAGGGGTGTCTACATACTTTTGACCACTTAGTGTAACACCCAGGTGTGACAAATATCTGATCGGAGCTGTATGGACATGCAAATCTGATCTTTTCAAATCCGTCCTGGGCCATTTTCATATGTGGTCCTAGATCTGATAAATATCCAATATGTGGCCATAAATGCGCTCTGAGGAGAACAGAAAATGACAGCAGTGAGGGGCGTTTTCAGTGGTGTGATAGAGAGATAGCAAAATTAGAATGCACATATCCCAAGTGCTCTGTGTTTGAGGAAATACCGAAAAAAAAAAACGAGGAGGTGGCTGCAGCGTCAAAGGAATATAAAAAGCTTAAGAGCAAATTTAAAGACACTGAGGATGCAAACCAAAGAAGTGGCTTTGGCAGAATAATGCTCTTTTTAATATAACCATTAAAGAAGTGCCACTCCTGATATTGGTAACATTAAAAAGGTAGTGTAAACAGCCTTTTAAAAAAAATCAGATTTGGTGAGAAGTTCAGATTTGGGCCACTTTGCCTGGTAATGTGAATGTAGCCTAGCAGGAGACAAGCTTTGATATGGGAAAACAACTGACATCAGCCTTGCTTTGCAACTGGTAAGGATTAAGCTTGTGTAAACGTTAACCATCACTCATGATTAGCAAAGTTAATACAAACACTGGAAGGTCACCAATGATTCACACTTTAAAGCAATTCCAAATTTAAGTTACCTGTCTTAAATAAACAAACTAATGTGAATAGGACATACAACAGCAAAAGAGGAGACAGTCCAAAGAAACAAAAAACAAAACAAAAGCGAATGGCACTGTGCCGATTCGAGCTGTGACAAAAAGCAGGGAAAGATATGACGAACAAAATGTTTACAGATGAGGGGAGAGAACAGACCAGAGGTTAATTTCTTGAGAGGACTGTAACACATCAAAGATCAGTGCAGTATGCATGAGACAGTACTTTAGTAGTGGGGACAACAGAACACTTAATGTTAGTTTTAACATGATTTACATTATATTATTGCAATTTAAAGGAAACAATGTTGTGGGAAAGAATCAGATCACCTGTCTGATCTCTGCTTCGTGATGGCCTTTGTCTCTCTCGTAATGTCTCTCTCTCACTCACTCACTCACTCACTATATATATATATATATATATATATATATATATATATATACACATACACATATACATATCAGTACACGCACAGTGGGACAAATAAAGTATTTAGTCAGCCATTGATTGTTGATTGTACAACATAGAAAATTTGTGGAGGGAGTTGAAAGTCCGTGTTGCCTAGCAACAGCCCCAAAACATCACTGCTCTAGAGGAGATCTGCATGGAGGAATGGGCCAACCTGGTGAAGACTTAGAGGAAATGTTTGACCTCTGTCATTGCCAACAAAGGTTATGTTACAAAGTATTGAGGTGAACGTTTGTTATTGACCAAATACTTATTTTCCACCATGATTTACAATTAAATTCTTTAAAAATCCTAGAATGTGATTTCAGACAGAGAGAGAGAGAGCTCTGTTCTGTTCTAGCTCTGTATAGGACTCTATACACAACAGAGCAGAACAGAACAGAGCTAGAGCAGTTATCTTCACAAAGCTACTGTGCTTTTAGTAAATTAAAAAGTCTAAGCATTAAGGATACATACTGAATGATTCCTCAACAAAAACCTGTTGAAAGGGTATCCATAGAGGGACAGAAGGAGTAGATGCATAAAGCAATGTATAAATGTTATGAAGTGTGCGTGCTTGTACCTGATGGTAAAAGTAGTTTAATGCTGGCTGGTCTTCAGTAAACTGTTTTAGGAATGATTTTGGCAAGTAACGTATCCGTAGTTCATACCTGAGAAAGACAGAGAGGAAGACTGGGTGTAGAGACAAACCAAGCCATGCAATGTGTTTGAAGTGCATTCTTGTGGTACACAAATTGTATACAAGAACTCTGCTTACCTGGAACTCTAGAAAAAGATAATTACAGAAAACATAAAGGTGTATTTAGGCTCCAGAAGTTTTACTCTAATGCAATACCTCCAAATGTTTTGGGTATCATACACCATGCATGAGGCAAGACATTATGACCACTCACAGACTGAATAGTGAATAACGCTGATTATCTCTTTACAGTTTGTATGTCATGGGGTATACACTGGGGCAAAAAAGTATTTAGTCAGCCACTGATTGTGTAAGTTCTCCTACTTAGAAAGATGAGAGACGTTTTCATCATAGGTATACTTCAACTATGAGAGACAAAAACAGAAAAAAAAAATTCCAGGAAATGACATTGTAGGATTTTTAAAGAATTTAATTGTAAATCATGGTGGAAAATAAGTATTTGGTCACCCACAAACAAGCAAGATTTTTGGCTCTCACAGACCTGTAACTTCTTCTTTAAGAAGCTTTTCTGCTCTTTTGACCTCATTATCTGGATAAAAGACACCTGTCCACAGCCTCAAACAGTCAGACTCCAAACTCAAGACCAAAGAAGAAAATTGTAGACCTGCACCAGGCTGGCAAGAGTGAATCTACAATAGGCAAGCAGGTTGGTGTGAATAAATCAACTGTGGGAGCAACTGTAAGAAAATGGAAGACATACAAGTCCACTGATAATCTTACTCGATCTGGGGCTCCACGCAAGATCTCATCCCGTCGGGTCAAAATGATCATGAGAACAGTGAGCAAAAATCCCAGAACTACACGGAGGAACCTGATGAATGACCTGCAGAGAGCTGGGACCAAAGTAACAAAAGGTACCATCAGTAACACCTACGCAGAGAGGGACTCAGATATTGCCGTTCCAGGTTGTGTCCCCCCTGCTTAAGCCAGATACATGTCCAGGCTCATCTGACGTTTCCCCAGAGGCATATGGATGATCCGAAGGGATTGGGAGAATATCATGTGGTCAGATGATTGAAACCAAATAGAACTTTGGTAAAAACTCCTTGCCGTGTTTTTGGAGAAGAAGATATGCTGAGTTGCACCATACCTTACTGTGAAGCATGGGGGTGAAACATCATGCTTTGGGGTCTCTTGTTTTTTCTGCAAAGGGGACAGGAACGACTGATCCTGTGAAGGGAAAGAATGAACGGGGCCATGTATCGTGAGATTTTAAGCCAAAACCTCCTTCCATCAGTGAGAGCACTGAAGATGGAACGTGGCTGGGTCTTCCAGCATGACAATGATCCCAAACACACCGTTCGGGCAACGAAGGAGTGGCTCCGTAAAAAGCATTTCAAGGTCCTGGAGTGTCCTAGCCGGTCTCCAGACCTCAACCCCATAGAAAATTTGTACAGGGAGTTGAAAGTCCATGTTGCCTAGCGACAGCCCCAAAACATCACTGCTCTAGAGGAGATCTACATGGAGGAATGGGCCAAAATACCAGCTACAGTGTGTGCAAACCTGGTGAAGACTTACAGGAAACGTTTGACCTCTGTCATTGCAAACAAGGTTATGTTATAAAGTATTGAGTTGAACCAAATTTATTGACCAAATATTTATTTTCCACCATAATTTACAATTAAATTCTTTAAAAATCTTACAATGTGAATTCCTGGATTTTTTTTCTCATTTTGTCTCTCATAGTTGAAGTGTACCTATGATGAAAATTACAGACCTCTCTCATCTTTCTAAGTAGGAGAAGTTGCACAATCAGTGGCTGACTAAATACTATTTGGCCCCACTGTATAAGATGGTAAGTGAACAGTCAGTTGTTGTAGTTGCCATATTGGATTTGGGTAAATTGCCCAGATGTAAAGAAATAAGCAACTGTGATGAGGGTCAAATCGTTATGGTCAGACAATGGAATGCTCCTGTTCAGCAGTGCTGAGTACAGACCAACAGTGGTCTGAGGATGGACAAACCACAAAAATGGTACTGGTCTCCAATCTAGAAGTCAGACTAAGAAATCCAATAAAGAGAGCTGGATTATCTCAGTAATTGGATTTCACATACCATATGATTTACTATGAATTTACTATGATTACTATGAATTTGAATATTTAATGTAAAATTTTGAAGTTTATTGGCTGGTTGCAAAGTAGAAATCGGATTATTGCCGGAGTCATGTAATTCGGGAACTTTCCTTTTATCTGATTCCTCAAGTGCATGTATGTGGGTGGCAAGGTGGCTCGCTGGGTAGCATCGCCGCCTCACAGCAGAAAGAAGGTCCTGGGTTCAATCCCAGGGTGGAACGGCCTGGGTCCTTTCTGTGTGGAGTCTGCATGTCCTCCCCGTGTCCGCGTAGGTTTACTCCGGGTACTCCGGTTTCCTCCCACAGTCCAAAGACATGCAAGTTAGGTTAATTGATTACACTAAATTGGCCTGTTCTGAGTGTGGTCTCTGGCGACAGACGGAGCAACGCGTCGGCTAGAGTATTCTCGGTCGCATCAAATGGCAGTGGGCGGACCCCGCATCCGGCGGGACAAGCGCCAGGAAAATGTTGATGACTCAAGTGCGTGTATACTCAATTGGATTACTGGCAAACTCTTTTTTTTATGCAGTTATCACATTAATAAGTACACAGACTCAATGTTTTGTTGGTAAATACTTGGTTATTCTGACACATTCCGCCAACCTCCATCCACATTGTTCCAGACTAGATGGTCATAATGTTTTGTCTCGTTAGTGCATGTTACTTTTTCCACAATGCAAATCAGGTGGGCAAAACTGTACAGATATTGAAAAGTGTATGTAAAATTTGACACACCTGCGCATAAAATGCAAATTGCAGGAAATTATGCGGAATTAGGTCAAATGCATAGGAAGGCTATAGTCAGTTCAATAATCATTGTGTAAAGTAGTGCTAAAAAGCACAACATTTGTCCTTCAGGCAGGTGGACTACAACAGCAGAAGATCACATAGTGGTCCATTATCCGACTGTTAGTGCAGAAATGGAAGCTGAGTTTACAGTGGGCAAAGTTAACAAAACTGTATAGATTAAAAAAACGCAAAAGCATCATCTGGTCTGATGAACAACAAACTATGACAATCTCAAACACATCCCTTATATGTATCTGTATTTATATGTAATATCAAGTCATGCACAGAAGCGTAAAAATACTGACTCATGAACACAAATTGTGAGCTGATATTATATTATATTATTATTATATCCCTATTTGACAAGCATGGAAACTATGTAAACCACATACTATGAATACTGAATGCATCAATTCTCAAAATGATTCAACACCTATGGAAGATTTTTTTTAGAAAAATTCCTTTTCACTGTTAAGAGTGCAAGTTTTCTCCTCTGCATGCAGTTATGCTTATCTCCATTTCTGCATGTACAGTACAGTTCAAAGGTCTCAGGCCACCATTCGATTGGATATACGATGGTTTTAGATGGTGCAGTAGCATGGTATAATGGCCATGTATAATTATTCCTCAGTCTCTTTAATAGAATAGGACATTTGTGTCGCTTCTATAAGCTACAGTGGCAATATTAGTGTGACCTCCCCTTACACTTGAGTAATAGCAGCATCTGGCAGCTTTGTCAGGATGCCATGTTGACCCTTCTACAGCCTGCTTTGGAAAGAGGAACAGGGTGAAAGATAAAACTCCAAAAGACTGGAATGAAGATCAGTGGAAAGAGTATGGAGTGACGAGTCCAAGTTTGAAATTTATATTTGGTCGTTATACCTTTGCTAAAAAAACAAATCTAATGGTGGCCAAAGATTTTTGCACAGTACTATACAGCTGATCAAACGGGTAAGACACTCAGGTTTACAGCTAAGTGCTCAGTCCTACAGATGGGGAAGTCAGCCCTGAAGTATATACAACTAACAGACAGTGGATTTGGAAAACAACCTGAGCTGAGAGTATGATTACAAGAAGCAGGAGAGGTACATTGTTCATGTATGTTTACACGAGTGTGTAAGCAAGCCTTTAAGCTGTGCATCAGCTTGCATCAGGCCAGTTCTCTGTCAGTGTTCAATGTCATATGAAAGTAATTAGCTCTTGTGTAGAGCCATGTTCCACTGACGGCTGCCAGACACCTTGATTACAATTGCAGCGTCGCTTGTTCTGTGCAGCTGTCTGCCTGCAAGGTAAGTCTACACTCTCTCACAGCTGCCTTTTTGTGGGCTCTAAATTACTCACAATTAGCCAGTCTCAGCCATTGCCAGCCTGATACAGCACCTGGGCATGCTCAATCAGATATCTGTGTTAGAAATGCCAGAAATGCTGAAGGAAACTGACCAAATGTCTGCTGTGGTCTGCTTGCAATCAGTGACAAAGTGGCTACAAAGGCGTATACGATTAGTGGGGTTGTGAAAACAGATAGGAACACTGCAAGAAATAATACTACATAATGCCTAGACAGTCACAGTATTGCATAGAACCGTCCTAGACTCTGCTTTATCATTAGTATGCAGAAATGTAATAGATAACATCATGAATGTGGATATACAGTGGTGCCTGAAAAGTTTGTAAACCCTTAAGACTTTACTATAATTCTGTATACACCAAAGTACAGTGGTACCTCAGTTCCCATTGTTAATTTTTTCAAGGAGGCCTGTCGAAAAACGAAAACGATGCGTATCGAGCGAAATTTTCCCATAAGGAATAATGTAAATTGAATGAATCCGTACCAGACCCACAAAAAATCCACATTGTATAAGGCACAGTACGCATTAATGGAATTGTATTGTACAGGTGCTCGCTGATTTACAAAAGGGATACATTCCGATAAATTCATCATCAATTAAATGTATCATGAACCGATGAGTAACGAGTGTTTGGTAGAGCAGTCTATTCTGTATCATAGCAGAGCATATGATAAGTAATGATAAGTAGTTTAAGTTCTAAGCTAACTGCATCCTGTGTTTCCTTTCGGTTTCCTTTCGGTTAACTCTTATGAACTAACTTGTTTGGAACCCACGGAGCCTTATTTGCACTAAGAATACAGGACTGTAGATGTGAAAATAAAATAAAGTTAATGTTTAAAACACTTACGTTAACCTACAGTTAGCCAACATCATTAACACAAAGCTTATTTTATAATAAAGTGTTGAAAAATCTCATGTAATTTACTGAGTAATGGATTGAAAGCAAAAAGTAAAAGCAAAACACTTACTCTATTGATGAACTCGGGACAGTAGCATAGCTGCTAAGCTAACTGCAGCCTGTGTTCTGGAGCATTCAATTCCTTTTTTGTTTTCAGTTGGCTCTTATAAACTAACCTTTTTAGGACCCATGGAGATGTATTTGCACTAAGAATACAAAGAGTAAAGAGTAAACATAAAGAAAAACACGATAAACATGAAGCAATCTTCAATGAGCAAAGGCAATCTGTACCCCTACATCACTGTGTACTAAATCATGAATCGTGTTTCGGCTGAAACAAGTCGTGCGACTCGACTAATACAACGTTAAGCAAGTGCGCCTAGCAAACGCAGAGAACCGAGACCAATTTTTGGGGTCAAAATGCATCAAGAAATGAATTTGAGGAATTCCGAGGTGGCCGAGAATTGTGGTAGCACCGTATAACTTATGATTTAAATAACAAGCCTTATATGTGGAGGGGAAAAAAACACACTGTATTCCAGCATTAGAACTTTTTCTCATCTGTGAAACATGGTGGTGATAGTCTCATGGCTTGAGCCTGTTTTTTTTCTCGATCAGGGTGGCTTTCATCATTGCTGGTACAATGAATTCTGAATTATACGAGCAAATTCTAAAGAAAAATGTCAGGACATCTGTCCATGAACTGAATTTCAAGAGAAAGTGTGTCATGCAGCAAGACAACAACTCAAAACATAAGTTCTACCAAAGAACAGTTAAGGACGAATAATGTTTTAGAATGGTCAAGTCAAAAAATGGAGTGAGCAGTTAGCAAGGAAACAAATGACCATACTAGGGTTGAAGCTGTTACAAAAATTCCAGCTTCAAACACTGTTACAACCTTACGCATACGATCCAGCTTCAGTGTTTGAAATGGATTGGACTCCAACTTGGAACAAATTAAATTAGAACAGCCTTCGGGAACCAATTAAGTCCGTATTCCGAGGTTCCACTGTACTTTTGCTTCTTACATATATGTACTATTAGATCATTTTCCTATATAATTAAATAATAAAATAACCAGGTATAATATCTTTGCATGTCTGAAAATCCAATGATGTTTTAGGTCATATTTATACAGAAACATTACATTTACATTACATTTATCATCTACGCCGCCCAAGGAGGTTGGGTCCCATTTTGAGTCTCAGACGTCCCAAGGTTTCTTCCTCATAACGCTTAGGGAGTTTTTCCTTGCCACTGTCGCCCTAGGCATGCTCAAGTTGGGATTGGACGTAGATATTAGGAGATAATCTAAACTTGTAAAGTTGCTTTGAGACAATGCTCCACAAATAAATCTGACTTGACTTGACAACTCTATAGGGTTCACAAACATTCAAGCACCACTGTACATACAAACTTGTTTTAAAGGCTATAAAGCATTTCTGTTATGAAATGTACATAAATTGATTTACAATGTGGTTCCAAAACAATGGCACTGAGATTAAAAAATGATTAGCCGGCGTATACTTCAACAACAAAACATTGTGTTAAGATTAACAAGTTTATTAAGACTAACGTTAGCCTTATAAGTTACACTTCTGTTTAAAAGGAAGTAGCTACCAGCATCATACAGATCATTATAGTTTAAAATGTGCCTTCTGCATTCTAAGCTAGCTCTTGTCATGACATTTGTGTCACTTTTAACTTAAGCAAACTGTGGTAAATAGAACTTTGCTAATGCTAACAGCCAATTTGGACATTAGGACAAGAGAGACAGATTGGCAACAATGTCATAGTGTTCAGTGTTCATTCATTTCAGAAAGTTGAAATGCATTAAGGAATCTGACAAATCCCAGAGGTAATTTTACCCATAGCTATAATGCTAAGTCACTGCTTAATTGACTGTGCCATGGTGGTGAATCATTTCCATATAAAACCTCCAGTCCAAGCCTGACCATGCCCACTTCACGAAATCCTAACGTGAGCATGAATTAAATCACAAAACAAGTAATCTGACATAGATTAGGGTGGATTTCCATTATTTAAAAAGGTCTACTGTAGCATGGGCAACTATAAACAACGAACAAGTGACTGACTTCATTAAGCCAGGACCATGTCCAGAGCTACGGTTAAAGTAGACTTTATTCATTCTTAGAAAAGAATAATAAAAAAAGGTTTATTTATTAATGAACGAAGACATTCTACATAAAGTTTTTCTAGGAATCATAAATGAATCATGAACAATTTTGCAATTAGGAAAGATTAGCAAATATGGGCTTACAAAAGAACAGCTACAGCTTTTAATACAAAGCCTCTTTATACCTGCAGTTAACTAAGAGCTTTGTCTGAGGTACCACACCATCCAATGTGGTTTTCTACATCGTGTACACAATTTAACAGCATTTCTATCGAACAGCACTGGTGAGCTGAAAGTAAAAATCACCTTGTTAGTTAAGTCCAGTCAGAAACAAAACATTTCCTCATGCTAACAGGCCATTCATGTTGAGTACTGAGCAAGACTTAGACATTAAGGCCTATATTTCATATTGTATGCCTGTTTTTGAATGTGGGTCATGTTAAATAATATACCTAAAAGATAAGACTGTACATTTTGTGCTACTTCATGGTTATTGTTATTCTACTATTAGACACTAACTGTTAAGTAGCCAGCCACAATGTTACTGTAATATACAGGACTGGTCAGTAATATGGACGTCTGAGGAGGATGCTGCAAATCACATGCATTACATTATGATTAGTCTTTTAGACTCTCTTACCCAGAGCAATATACAACTGATAGAGTCTTACAAAGCACAATTCAATTTCGGATTATTGGCCATGCTCAAACTGCTCAACAGTGGTACCTTGGAAGTAATTAAGCTTGAACCCTGGACCTTCAGAACCACAGTCCAGAACTTCAACCACTGCGCCACCACTTGAATTAACTGTTAGATGAACTCCAAGGCCAAGTTTGCATGTTAAGCCCCAAACAGTAAATTAGCATATGTGTATTCATGCAGCACGGTTCACGTCTCACTTGAGTAACTTCTGAGTAAGGTTTCTATTCAGCAGAAGGAGAGTCAAACACACCTAGCAGTCAAATGTACCTAACGTACCTAAAAGTCAGGCAATGTCTCAAATTGCATATTACTGTACTGTACGGTACCAAGCTTTACATTTCTTAAAAATATATAATAATAATAATTCTTCATAAGCTTCATTTATTGCAAATCCAGAGTACTTTGTATGCTGTGTATACTACGTATCACTTGTCCGGGAAAATTCAAAATTCAGAGTATGGTTTTTCTGCTGAATATGTCATCATCTGATTTGCTATTTTTTTGCATGTTTGTCACACTTAAGTGTTTCGGAACATCAAACCAATTTAAATATTAGTCAACGACAAGACAAGTAAACACAAAATGCAGTTTTTAAATGAAGGTGTTTATTATTAAAGGAGAAAAAAAAATCTCTAGCACCCAGGACACCCAGGCCTAATTATTGCCACACCTGTTCTCAATCAGGACATCACTTAAATAGGACCTGCCTGACAAAGTGAAGTACACCCAAAGATCCTTAAAAGCTACACATCATGCCGAGATCTAAAGAAATTCAGGAACAATTGAGAAAGAAAGTAATTGATATCTATTAGCCTGGAAAGGGTTATAAAGCCATTTCTAAAGCTTTGGGACTCCAGCAAACCACAGTGAGAGCCATTATCCACAAATGGCAGAGACATGGAACAGTAGTGAACCTTCCCTGGAGGGGCCGGCCGACCAAAATTACCCCAAGAGCGCAGCGACAACTCATCCAAGAGGTCACAAAAGACCCCACAACAACATCCAAAGCACTGTAGGCCTCACTTGCCTCAGTTAAGGTCAGTGTGCAGGCCTCCACCATAAGGAAGATACAGGGCAACAATGGCCTGCATGGCAGATTTCCAAGACGAAAACCACTGCTGAGCAAAAAGAACATTAAAGCTTGTCTCAATTTTTCCAGAACACAACTTGATGATCCTCAAGATTTCTGGGAAAACATTCTGTGGATTGCCGAGACAAAAGTTGAACTCTTTGGAAGATGTGTGTCTTTGGCATGGCCTAGCCAAAGTCCTGACCTGATTCCTACTGAGATGATGTGGCATGTCTTTGAAAAGGTTGTTCATGTTGGAAAACCCTCCAATGTGGCTGAATTACAACAACAATTCTGCAAAGATGATTGGGCCAAAATTCCTCCACAACGCTGTAAAATACTCATTGCAAGTTATCGCAAACGCTTGGTTGCAGTTGTTGCTAAGGGTGGCCCAACCAGTTATTAGGTTTAGGGGCAATCACACAGGGCCATGTAGGTTTGGATTTTTTCTCCCTTAACAATAAACACCTTCATTTAAAAACTGCATTTTGTGTTTACTTGTGTTGTCTTTGACTATTTAAATTGGTCTGATGTTCCGAAACACTTCAGTGTGACAAACATGCAAAAAAATAAAAAAGAAATAAAAGAAATCAAGAAGGGGCCAAACACTTTTTCACACCACTGTACATGATCTGGAAAGTTACTATGGAGAAGATGGCTGAGAGTTGCTAAATTCAAACACAAACTGTTTGTAAGCCATTAAATGAAAAAACATGACATATAAACAACATAATCTGAAATTATATAAAAATATGCAATTTCAGACAGTAGTTTCTTCAATCTGTTGTTGACAGCGCCTTCACTGCTGCCTGTTCTACTGCTGTTTATGCCATTTTCACCATTAAGTCATCTAGTTAAAAGCATGTAATGTATGACCCTGAGTTGTATCATATTGCCATTTGCTAGGATCCACATTGAATTCAACACAACATGGGTTGAGAACTAATTTTTCTTTAACGCTCTTCAAAGAGCCCTAGATGAGTTTTTAAGAGCGAAGGCTGTTCTACAGCTCTGATATGCTAAAGGAAAAGTGAAAGTAGTAAAAGTGCTCGAAAAAGTGATTTATTTCCAATGCAACCTTACACTATAGGAACTTCTGAATTTGTAAATTGTGTTGTATATCAGTTTATCAAATAGAGCAAGTGTTTTGCATTGACTTCTCACTTTTAATCCATTACTCCCTCAATTACATGAGATGTTTCAACACTTTATAATAAAATAAACTTTCTTTTAATGATTTTGGCCAATGGAAGGTTAATGTATAAGTGCTTTAAACAATAACTTACAAATCACAGGCTCTGCTATATAAAGTATAGAATGCTCTACCAAACACTCGTTACTCATTGGTTCATGATACAATTAACTTATGATGGATTGTCGGAACATATCCCCATTGCAAATCAGCGAGCAACTGCACAGTACAACTCCATCTAGTTGTTGAGCTGGCCAGCTTTTTATGGCCGCAATGCCATAAAGTTAAAGGACAGATTGTAATTTCCTATTATAATTTACTTTAATTTTTAAGACCTCAGTAAATAAAGGGAAGGGACGTTTATCAGATGGACGGCGCATAACTGTATAAACTTGAACCACACACACACAGTCCTAAAGATAGTAATGTATGCTTGAATTTTCTCTCTATAATAAGTATTGCTGAAAAAAATCACTGAGGTAACTTTGTACAGTTTTACAGGGGTTTAAGTGCTCAACTTGAAGAGCTTACTGAGTATTAGTGTTGTAATATCAACATTCCACACTCATGAGATGCTTACTTATGCACGAGCCCACAAATCTTGTGAAGAGCCCACGACTGGTGGACTGTAATGCTGACCTCACCTCCATTCGTCCTGTGGGTGGCTGCGCTCATATCTCTCCCTCACATGCGAGACGCCAGTGTCTGGGTGGAGCCAGTGAATCTGTCCTGTTCTCAGGTGGCTGAGCCGCAAACCGAAACATGCAACACACCTGACCTTGTGGATGTCCACGATCTTCTGGATGACGCCCTGAAAGTTGTGACATGAGGAGACCCTTTCTTACAAACAGACTTTTCAAAACAACCTACACATAATACTTTACTGTCATTTAACCATTCCTGGTGCTCACTGGGCACTGGACAGGGCACCAGTCCATCTCAGGGCACAGCAGGGACCACTGTTAAAGCACTGGAAGAAAATCTCCCCATCCAGCCTGCCTCCCTTAAACATGTGGGCAATCATATGCGGCTATATCTAAGCTACCCAAGTCTCTGCTACACATGGCATCAGTGGTTGTTAATAGACTCTTAATCAATAACTAACTACATTTTCTCTTTTCTTGTGCTCCAGTACCAGTTCTAGCCCCACACACTCCGCTTCAGCTCCACTGAAGTTGTTTCCATCATCAACTCCAGGCTCACCATGTCTGGGCCACACCAGAGGGCAATAACGCTCTCCTTCCTCTGATTGGCTGGCAACAACATGCCGCCAAGGACTTTCCCGCCAAAGACTCAAGATCCTGGAGTGACATATTATCATCTACGCCAACGAAGGAGGTTGGGTCCCTTTTTGAGTCTTGGTCCTCCCAAGCTTTCTTCCTCATAATATTTAGGGAGTTTTTCCTTTCTACTGTCACCCTAGGTTTGCTCAATTTGGGATTGACGCTAGATATTAGAAAGTAATCTAAAATTGTAAAGCTTTGAGAAAATGCTCCATTGTAAAAAGCACTATATAAATAAATCTGACTTGGCTCATGTCTGTGTGATGCCTGACCTGGCTGAATGACTCGTTGTGATGGTGGGCTTGCATATTGCCATTGAACCACCCAAGTGACCCAGGATAATCATTAATTAATTCATTCGTTTTCTATACCCCCATAGTGTTAATCAGGGTTATGGGGAGCCTGGGCCTAGGCAGGACGCCAATCCATCACACACGCACACAAACACCATGTCTCACTATCTTTGTAGGAACCACCCATTGACATAATGATTACTGTAGCTAATTAATGCTGCACATACACCTACCAATAACCCTAATCTTAACCTCAGTAACCTAAAGCAAATCTTTTGACTCAAAGAAAGTTGCAGTTTCAGAAGAAAACTTGAGCAAAAGGTCCCCACAATGTCAGAAATGTCAGATCTTTCGATCCTTGTTGGGACATTTTGTCCCCACAATGTAATATAAAATGGGCACACACATTTGTCCTGATATCCTTGTGAGGACTTTCCATTGACATGAATGATATCGAAGAACTACTGTAGCTAATTAATGCTACACCTATCCATGTCCCTAACCTTAACCTAACACACGTCTTTGAATTGAGGAAGGAAATCGGAGTACCCGGAGTAATCCCACATGGACACGGACATGCAGACTCCACACAAAAAGGACACAGACCGCTCCAGCTGGGATCGAGCCCAGGACCTTCTCGCTGTGAGGAGACAGTACTACCCACCAAGCCACCCTTATGTTAAATATAATAAACTCAATTATAATAAATACACCACAGTATACAGATAAGCATTTTCACTTAAATCAAAGAATAAAACAGCAGTAAAACTTGTTGGTATGGTGACTGAGGTGATTACTTTTATAAGTAATCCTTTTTCCACTTTATGTTGGGCCACAGGACTAGACTGTTGCAGTATTCTGTCAGTGCCACTTCTCCTTCTTTTATAAGGTATTCAATGATAAAGTCAAACAAATCTGATGACAGATTCACTTACAGTGTTAATTTTGTTGACGAATAATTTGTGTCATAGTTTTTGTCAATGACCCTTTTTTCTAACAAAAATGAGACGATGACTAAATTAAAATGAATGAAAAATGACAAAAAGTAAAACGAAATGAATTGACACTTTTGTCAAGAAAAGGAGAGTCGATATATGGGCACATTTCTCATTTAATGTCAAGGAAAACAAGACTCTTTGTAAACCTGTGTGGGGTGACTAATTAAAAATACTTGAAACAACATCTGCAGGCGTGTCATCCTGAAACTGCGGTCAAGCTATGAGCAACTAAATGGCGCGAGCTCCTATTTTAGCGGTATTACGGTAGTGCGTAGCAAACGTTCATTATGTTCATTATGTTAATTATGTTCTAGCCAATATTTCAGCGAATAAAGTAGAGAATAAAATATGTTTCCAGTTCGCGACGTGGATATCTTTTATTTTCTCTAAACAGTGTTCATACTATCTTTAAGGAGTATTCAGATAACATAGTGGGGCAAAAAAGTACTTAGTCAACCACTGATTGTGCAAGTTCTCCTTACTTAGAAAGATGAGAGGGGTCTGTAATTTTCATAATAGGTACACTTCAACTATGAGAGACAAAATAAAATCCAGGAAATCACATTGTAGGATTTTTAAAGAATTTAATTGTAAATCATGGTGGAAAATAAGTATTTGGTCACCCACAAACAAGCAAGACTTCTGGTTCTCACAGACCTGTAACTTCTTCTTTAAGAAGCTCTTCTGTCCTCCACTCGTTACCTGTATTAATGGCACCTGTTTGACCTCGTTATCTGTATAAAAGACACCTGTCCACAGCCTCAAACAGTCAGACTCCAAACTCAACCATAGCCAAAACCAAAGAGCTATCAAAGAACACCAGGAAGAAAATTGTAGACCTGCACCAGGCTGGGAAGAGTGAATCTACAGTAGGCAAGCAGGTTGGTGTGAATAAATCAACTGTGGGAGCAATTGTAAGAAAATGGAAGACATACAAGACCATTGATAATCTCCCTCTATCTGGGGCTCCAAACGGTCAAGGTCCTCATCCTTGTGAGTCAAAATGATCATGAGAAGGTGAGGCAAAAATCCAAGAAACAACACTGAGGGACCTGATGAGAACCTGCAGGAGCTGGGACCAAATAACAAAAGGCTAACATCATAACACACTACGGCTCAGACCCCCTGCTTAGCCAGACATGTTCCAGGGGCCCCCCCGGCCCGCTGAAGTTTGCCGAGAGCATAGGAATGATCCATAATGGACTTGGAGAATATCATGTGGTCAGAATGAACCAAAATAGAACATGGCTGTGAAGCATGGGGGTGGAAACATCATGCATGCTTGGGGCTGTTTTTCGCAGAGGTAACATGACGAACTGATCCGTGTTTTGAAGGGAAGTATGAACGGGGCCATGTATCATGACTTTTTAAGAGCAAACCTCCTTCCATCATGAGAGCAATTGAAGATGGAACGTGGGCTGGGTCCTTCCAGCATGACAATGAGCACAACCCCCACTCGGAGCAACGAAGAGTGGGCTCTATAAAAAAGCAGTTCAAAGTCCTGGAGTGGCCTAGCCATCCTCCAGACCGCAACTCCATAGAATGTTGTGGAGGGAGTTGAAGTCCCGTGGTTGCCCAGCGACAGCCCCCAAAACATCAAGCATGCTCTAGAGGATCTGCATGGGACTGGACCAAATACCAGCTACAGTGTGTGCAAACTGGTAAGACTACAGTAAACGTTGACCTCTGTCCATTTCAACAAGTTTTATGTTACAAATTAAATTGACCTGAACTTGTGTTATTGACCCAAATACTTTTTTACTTTCCCCATAATTTACATGTGATTTACATTGGATACATTGATCTTATAGTTGAAGTGTACCTATGATGAAAATTACAGACCTCTCCCATCTTTCTAAGTAGGAGAACTTGTACAATCATTGGCTGACTAAATACTTTTTTGCCCCACTGTAACTCCGTTTTATGCTGCAATTATGAATACATGCATATAACGCATGCACATGTATATGATCTTCTGGATCGTATATGTTTAATAAAGCTCATAATATATCATTCATTCCAACTTGATTCAATTAGAGTTATAACAACTCTAATGTACAATGTTATTATCAATGCATGCATGTAGATGTTTCATTTTAAATCATTCAAGGGAAGTATTAAAAAAATGACGTATTGCAACCTTTTCATTTCATATTTTAGTCAACTGAATCTTCTGTAGCTTAGTCGACTAAAACTAGACTAAAAGTAAATTCAGATGACTAAATTATCACTAAAACTAAATCAAAATTTGCTGTCAAAATGAACACTGCTCGCTTAACACAGCATGCGGGCGATATACCAAAAACCTCACACTGTGATACTGCAGACACTTTCATGGTCTACAGGTTGTACCGCAATGCTTTGACTTCCTGAGGTTTTGTTCAAAACACTTAAGGCATATTAGAAAAAAATCTATAATGTCATATTATTTTCAAAGTTTATACACTGGTTTGTTCAGATATTGACCTGCATCTGATAAGAGTACCGAACACATGAAGAGCAGTAACAACAGAGACAGTCTTGTGTACATGGATTGAAAGAGTGTTGACAAGGCTGCAGTGCATTTAGTATGGCAACAGAACGCTCATCAAAGGAAGTCACAGAATCTGTGAAGGACTGATCCTTAAATCCCAATCTGGCTGCTGCTTGTGTGAAGTTTGCATGTTCTCTCTATTTCTGAGTGGGTTTTCTGAATTGGATTAAGCATATCAAAATGAGTGTGTGAGTGTGAATGTGTAAAACTTTGCCTGCTAAATCACCTGCACAACCTCTAACTAAACTGTGCAACTAATGTTTTTAGTGGCTTAAACTCAGGGGAAGATGATGTCAGACATTGTTTGAATCCTGACCTGTCAGGATCAGTGAGGTTATTAATCTTTAGAGGTGGGTTTGCCATAGAGCATGGTCCAGGCAACTCAGGGTCCACACTCTCTTCTGAAGGATTTTTCTCCATATTCTCTCTAGCTTTGCACTGAACAGATACATTATGAAAACTTGTTTATTATATTTGAGTTTCTGTTTCCTCACATTAACAAAAATAGCATGAAGCTTATTGACCAACGGCTCACTAAAGTTTTTTTTGTTTGTTTTTTTCAGTAAAATCTTAATGTATTCGATTCACAGCTCATATCGTATTGAAAAAATTTATATACTATGTTGTTTGTGACAACCCCTAATTTTTTTGGCTATATTTTTAAAACCTTTTAATGTTAATGCTATGTTTTAAATAGTAATGTTTACTATGTCAGTGTTTTGTATCATTTCTTTCTTCAGCACAACCTCAAATATGGTCATTATTTTCTCACCTAGACACACATCAGGACAATATACCCAAAACCAAAACCGCAAGAACCAGAATTTTGTTTGAAACCACAAACGCACAATGTTTTGAGAGCTTAAATATGTATGAAACAAATACTGTCCTTAAAGTAAGGATTAAACAAAACAACATACAGTGGTACCTCGGTTCTCTTTGTTAACTCGTTCCAGAAAGCTTGTCGAGAACCAAAAGCATCGAGTACTAAGCAAATTTTTCCCATAAGGAATAATGTAAATTGAATTAATCCATTCCAGTTCCCCAGAAAATCCACACTGTATAAGGCATTATATGCATTAATGGAGTTACAGTGCCTTGCAAAAGTATTCGGCCCCCTTGAACTTTTCAACCTTTTGCCACATTTCAGGCTTTAAACATAAAGATATGAAATTGTAATTTTTTGTGAAGAATCAACAACAAGTGGGACACAATCGTGAAGTGGAACGAAATTTATTGGATATTTGAAACTTTTTTTTAGAAATAAAAACTGAAAATGGGCGTGCAAAATTAGTTGGCGAAATCGGTTTACGTACTACGCGCCGTAGGAACGGATTAACGTCGTACAGTCGAGACCACCCTGTATATTATATATAAATATATATATATATCTATATATTATATATATATATTTTATATATATATATATATATATATATATATGTATACATACACACACATATATAAAAACACACAATATTTATTATATACTATATACTCCTGATAGGAGAGTACCTACAGAAAAACTATATTGCAATATTTCTGTAAAACATCAATAATATTACATTCTTTTGACAAATATGCAAATTGCAGCACTCAAGAGCGTTCCATCATGCAGCATAATGTGCTATCTAACGTGCATCTGTGCTCACCCTGACATCAGTGGAGTCTCCGTGTCTGATATTGCTGGCCCAGTTGCAAGGTTCATTACTGCTCTCAAAGTAGTGGAAGACTCTCAGCACCCGCTCCAGTGTCCCAGGTGGCCGTTCCATTCCTCCACTGACCCGTGGTTTCACCCCTTGACTAAGGCCATGGTTCACATTCGTGTCCAGGTAAGCTGCTGCCATCCCGTTGGGAGGTGCTAGGTGTCTGTCATATTCTGAAATAGAAAATTAATTGATTACAGAAAATTATCATTCCAGTGCCAGAATAAAAGGCAATCATTCAACATAGCAATCTGGACTACAAAGTATGGATGTAACAGTCCCCTTTCTATGTCGCAGTTCAGTTCATGTCACAGTCAGCATGTATTATGTAGACCATGTGATGCCAGACCTTTCCACCAGGAGAGATTTGGCTGTACTGTTTCTACCATAGCTTGTTTATTTAGGCTAGACAGCAACCACGATACACAGCACTGTTTATCTCATATCAATTGTGTATGAACTGCTTTACACAGTTTCCCTGCCAGAGTAAACATATCGGAGGAGCTTTTACACACAGGTTTTCACAACCCAGTCAAGAAAATGTCATGAAAAGTTGCACAACTTCTGTTCCGTGAATATGATGTGGTGACACCAATCATGCAGTGGTGATTGAAAGTTTGTGAACCCTTTAGAATTTTCTATATTTCTGCATAAATATGACCTAAAACTTCATCAGATTTTTACACAAGTCCTAAAAGTAGATTAAACAAACAAATAGTTAAACAAATGAGACAAAAATATTATACTCGACCCTAAGCACACAAGTCGTCCTACCAAAGAATGGTTAAAGAAGAATAAACTCAATGTTCTGGAATGGCCAAGTCAAAGTCCTGACCTTAATCCAATTGGAATGTTGTGGAAGGACCTGAAGCGAGCAGCTAATGTGAGGAAACCCACCAACATCCCAGAGCTGAAGCTGTTCTGTACGGAGGAATGGGCTAAAATTCCTCCAGGCCGGTGTGCAGGACTGATCAACAGTTACAGGAAACGTTTAGTTGCAGTTATTGCTGCACAGGGGGGTCACACCAGATACTGAAAGCAAACGTTCACATACTTTTGCCACTCACTAATATGTAATACTGAATCATTTTCCTCAATAAATAAATGACTAAGTATAATATTTTTGTTTCATTTGTTTAACTGGGTTCTCTTTATCTACTTTTAGGACTTCAACAACATTGATGCTGTTTTAGGTCATATTTATGTAGAAATATAGAAAATTCTAAAGGGTTCACAAACTTTCAAGCACCACTGTATATAAGCCTAGTGCTGGGTGGTATATCAGTTCATCTGGTATATTGATTAATTTTCCTATGGTGTGAAGTTTGTATATACCACCACACTGTAGCACAGCAGAAACAACAGCTGTAACGCTTCAATAAGCAGCAAATCCTACAGTATTTTTTGCCACTAGAACCGCTACGAAGCTCTCAGTAGAAAGGCATCACTGAACTGCATGCTGGGTACAGCTCGCTAGCTAGCCAGGTAGCATAATGTACAGCAGAGTACAGCATAACATAGCATAGCATAACAGTCCGTTAGCGGCTGGGTGAGGCTAGGAGATTAAAGAACAGGAAACAGAGATGGGGGACAAAAAGTGAGAGATATGCAAAAGAAGATCTCATGCATAAGCAAGTACCGTTTCTGCAGTTTGGAAGTGTTATGGCTTTAAAAACTCCAACACAGACCTGCTGCTGGTTAGGGCTGTGCGACAAAATCGATGCAGCAATATATCGCAATATTTATTTTGGTGATATACTACATCGATTTTGTTTAAGGAAGAAAAACACATTTTAAATGGAGTGTAAACTAGAATCTAAGCTCCTGTAGATGCTGCAGTACAGAGTGTTGACTGAATTTGTCCACTGAAATATCAATGTGATGTGATTGTACACCATAACTTGTATTTCAGCTGTTCTTATATTTCCAGTGAACTATGTGAAATATCGCAAAATATCACAATATGCATCGTATCGCAATGTAACGTGATATAATCGTATCGTGACCCGTATATCCCGATCGTATCGTGAAGGTCTTTCCCATACTCAGCCCTACTCCTCGTAGCACTAGCAACTTACTCCATCACGACATTACAAAGACAGTAACAATGCAGTGGAGAGAGACGGGATCAGAGCAATGATTAATACACTGGATTTTTTATTTCTGTTTTTAATACGTTGCAGTTTGCACAATAAAAACTGTTTACATTCTGCAGATGTTTCATGCCTCCTGATTCCTTCGTATATTGTGTAACTTTGT
>JAJAGP010003504.1:34313-72051 GCA_025084515.1 Ancistrus triradiatus
TATATATATATATATATACACATACATACATACATATATATATATATACATACATACACATATATATACATACATACACATATATATATATATATACACACATATATATATATATATATATATATATATATATATATATATATAAATAATACAATACACAATACATGACAGAATCAATATGTATGAAAACAGTTAAAAAAATATTAAAACAGAACTAGAGTAGGGCGTAGAGAGTGCATCAAATCCAGTGTTTTCATCATTGCTCTGAACTAAGCTCTCTCAGATTGTTACTGCGTTCGTAATGTTGCTCGACCGCTTACTTTTCCTGTCATGTGCCATGCTGTGAGAACATCAGGCGATGTCTGAGCCTTTGGCTTCACTGTTTCACTGGCACTTCGGGTTAACAGCATCGGACACGACGACTGTAACACCAGCTGTTACAGCTCTGTATTCCAACACACGTTTTTTCTGCTGAGGTAGTGGAGGAAGTCTCTAGTATTACCAACATTGGCTCTTGCAAACTTTGCCTAATATAACCTTTTTGTCTGGGTCTGAGTTTTTAAAAGCAAAAAACTTCTTTCTAGAGTTCTTCTTTTGCATCTCCAGTCTCACTTGACAGAGTCTCCATCTCTGTTTTGAGTTCTTTAAACTACCATAGCAACAGAACCTCTCCCAGCTGTTAACAGATTGTTATGCTACCTGGCTAGCTAGCAGCCTACCCAGTATGCCGTTCGGCGATGATGCTCCGTAGCTCTTCCAGCAGTGAACAAAGTTATATAATTTGCAGCCTATTGAAGCGTTACAGCTGATGTTTCTGCTATGCTAAGGTAAGGAGGTATATGAAAAATTCATACCGTACTAGAAATTAAAACCCAACACTAACAGACAACATTCAGTTTCTTTGTACCATAATAAATCTATAGCCTTTCCCCTGAAAGGGCGTTTACACAGGAGGACTGTAGATCCTGAACCTGGCGATACACACTCTCTTTTCCACAATTTGTCAGCCAGCACTGAATCAATCCCTCTTCTCAGGTTTGTTAGCCACAAATACACTCACAGCCTTTCAGGCAGCAAGCATGGATATAATGTGCTCTATTCTCTCTCTCTCTGTCTATAATACAGTAATTATACAGTGTTCAGGTTTTTCACCAAATAGGTAATGCACCTGGAAGTATAATATTTCACACAGTGGGCTGTGTTTTACCCCACTTTTCACTTATGTATTAGTGTAGAAGTAGCAGAAAAACCTTTCAAACAGCAAGTGAGCACCTATCTTACTGTTTGTTAGATTTTAAGACATCTGTCTGTGTTTGAGTGCTTCCTTTGAATAAAGGTTACCGTGGAGGTTAATAGCTAATGAGAGTGTGCTAAGCAGAGGAAAGACACAAACATGAAGTCTCCCGCAATTTTTAACACAATGTGCGCATTTACATGTACAGGATAACTAAAAATATAATTTCCTCATTTCCTCTAAAGTCCTCTATGTCAGTATGTCAGTCGTTCCCAACCTTTGTCCTTGGGCGGCCCCCCCTACAAGTATCTAAAAAACAGCTGTCCCTCAGCCTGCACATACAGAGCCAACGAATAAAGTGATTCATTGCAAATCTTCATTGGCAAAAATTATCATATATTATAGCGTTTTTCCTTTTCTCTTGGATTCCTTTTATAACTTTTTTATTTTTTTCATTTTGGCTCCTTTTCTCTTTTCAAGACAGTTTAACATCCCAACAGAAGACCTGTACACACATCCTTATGAACGAATAATAATGAGTGCTATAAATACAACGTAGGTTGCTATACACACACACACACACACACACACACACACACACACACACACACACACGCAGTGGGGCAAAAAAGTATTTAGTAAGCCACTGATTGCACAAGTTCTCCTACTTAGAAAGACTGTAGGATTTTTAAAAAATTTAATTGTAAATCATGTTGGAAAATAAGTATTTGGTCATCCACAAACAAGCAAGATTTATGACTCTCACAGACCTGTAACTTCTTCTTTAAGAAGCTCTTCTGTCCTCCACTTGTTACCTGTATTAATGGCACCTGTTTGACCTCGTTATCTGTATAAAAGACACCTGTCCTCAGCCTCAAACAGTCAGACTCCAAACTCAACCATGGCCAAGACCAAAGAGCTGTTGAAGGACACCAGGAAGAAAATTGTAGACCTGCAGCAGGCTGGGAAGCAAGCAGGTTGGTGTGAATAAATCAACTGTGGGAGCAACTGTAAGAAAATGGAAGACATACAGACCATGTAAATCTCCCTCGATCTGGGGCTCCATGCAATCTCATCCCTGTGGGGTCAAAATGTCATGGAGAACCATGCAAAAATTTCAGAACTACCGAGGGACCTGATGAATGACCTGCAGAGAGCTGGGACTAAAACAAAGTACAAGGCTACCATCATAACACACTAGCCGAGAGGGACTCACATCCTGCAGTGCCAGGCATGTCCCCCTGCTTAAGCCAGTACATGTCCAGGCTCGTCTGAAGTTTGCCAGAGACCATATGGATGATCCAAAAGAGGATTGGGAGAATATCATGTGGTCAGATGACACCAAAATACCTACTGTGAAGCATGGGGGTGGAAACATCATGCTTTGGGGCTGTTTCTGCAAAGGGGACAGGACGACTGATCCGTGTTAAGGGAAGAATGAACGGGGCCATGTATAGTGAGATTTTAATCCAAAACCTCCTTCCATTAGTGAGAGCATTGAAGATGGAACATGGCTGGGTCTTCCAGCATGACAATGATCCCAAACACACTGCTCAAGCAATGAAGGAGTGGCTCCATAAAAAGCATTTTAAGGTCCTGGAGTAGCCTAGCCAGTCCCCAGACCTCAACCCCATAGAAAATTTGTAGAGGGAGTTGAAAGTCCGTGTTGCCCCAAAACATCACTGCTCTAGAGGAGATCTGCATGGAGGAATGGGCCAAAATACAAACTACAGTGTGTGCAAACCTGGTGAAGACTTACAGGAAACGTTTGAGCTCTGTCACTGTCAACACAGATTATGTTACAAAGTTTTGAGTTGAACTTTTTTTTATTAACCAAATATTTATTTTCCACCATGATTTACAATTAAATTCTTTAAAAATCCTACAATGTGATTTCCTTTTTTTTTATTTCTCTTTTTGTCTCTCATAGTGTAACTATGATGTAACTATGATGAAAATTACAGATGTCTCTCATCTGTCGAAGTAGGATAACTTGCACAATCAGTGGCTGACTAAATACTTTTTTGCCCCACTGTGTATATATACAGTGGTGCTTGAAAGTTTGTGAACCCTTTAGAATTTTCTATATTTCTGCATAAATATGCCCTAAAACATCATCAGATTTTCACACAAGTCCTAAAAGTAGATAAAGAGAACCCAGTTAAATAAATGAGACAAAAAATATTATTTTTTTACTGAGGAAAATGATCCAATATTACTTATTAGTGAGTGACAAAAGTATGTGAACCTCTAGAATTAGCAGTTGATTTGAAGGTGAAACTAGAGTCAGGTGTTTTCAATCAGTGGGATGACAATCAGGTGTGAGTGGGCACCCTGTTTTAATCAAAGAACAGGGATCTATCAAAGTCTGCTCTTTACAACACATGTTTGTGGAAGTGTATCATGGCACGAACAAAGCAGATTTCTGAGGACCTCAGAAAAAGAGTTGTTGATGCTCATCAGGATGGAAATGGTTACAAAACCATCTCTACAGAGTTTGGACTCCACCAATCCACAGTCAGACAGATTGTATACAAATGAAGGAAACTTAAAACCATGGTTACCCTCCCCAGGAGTGTCCGACCAACAAAGATCACTCCAAGAGCAAGGAGTGTAATAGTTGGCGAGGGCACAAAGGACCCCAGGGTAACTTCTAAGCAACTGAAAGCCTCTATCACGTTGGCTAATGTTAATGTTCATGAGTACACCATCAGAAGAACACTGAACAACAATGGTGTGCATGGCAGGATTGCAAGGAGAAAGCCACTGCTCTCCAAAAAGAACATTGCTGCTCGTCTGCAGTTTGCTAAAGATCACGTGGACAACCAGAAGGTTGGAAGAATGTTTTGTGGATGGATGAGACAAAAAAATAACTTTTTGGTTTAAAAGAAAAGTGTTATGCTTGGAGAAAAGAAAACACTGCATTCCAGCAGAAGAACCTTATTCCATCTGTGAAACATGGTGGTGCTAGTATCATGGTTTGGGCCTGTTTTGCTGCATCTGGGCCAGGACGGCTTGCCATCATTGATGGAACAATGAATTCTGAATTATAGAGAAGGTGTGTCATGCAGCAAGACAACGGCCCTAAGCACACAAGTCGTTCTACCAAAGAATGGTTAAAGAAGAATAAAGTTAATGTTTTGGAATGGCCAAGTCAAAGTCCTGACCTTAATCCAATCGAATGTTGTGGAAGGACTTGAAGCGAGCAGCTAATGTGAGGAAACCCACCAAGTTTCCTCACATTAGTTGAAGCAGTTCTGTACGGAGGAATGGGCTAAAATTCCTCCAAGCCGGTGTGCAGGACTGATCAACAGTTACAGGAAACATTTAGCTGCAGTTATTGCTGCACAGGGGGGTCACACCAGATACTGAAAGCAAAGGATCACATATTTTTGCCACTCACTAATATGTAATATTGGATCATTTTCCTCAATAAATAAATGACCAAGTATAATATTTTTGTCTCATTTGTTTAACCGAGTTCTCTTTATCTACTGTTAGGACTTAGAATATTTACATGTTATTTACATTTTATTTAACATGTGCAAATTGTATTTTGTACCTTAGAGCAAACAATTGCGCACCCCCTGTGATATTTGCACCCCATCTTCCACCCTACTTAATAATCCTCTTATTGTATATCCATTCATCTTTTCATAACAACTCGAGTTCAATGTGTGCTGCCGAAAGACTCATCTCACCACAGAAGCCATTTAATTTCAAAGTTCCAACAGTGTCTAGCAAACCCAGATACCTATGTTTGTGTTCAGATGACAGAAAAACCTTTCTTCTGGCATGCCCTTCAAATAGTTTGTTTTGTCTTGGAAGTGGTATTTTAATGTAGATTTGGAGACCTGGTGATGCCAACTTGATACAAACTACACGCTATACAAATCTCCATCTTTGACCCTCAGAGAAATTTCTGCCATTCTAGCCCTCTTCCTCAATGTGCGGGACGAGAAAGACACACAAGTACTGTTCCCGGCAGGTTCATTACACCTCCAACTTTCAAAACCTGAGAATTCGTATGCGCATTTTGAGATACGACTAGCTGTTCATAACAGTTATTGCCTGATTTATTAGGCTCAGCACTTTTTTCCTGTTTTTATTTGCGAATTCAGCCCACATACTTATTGTTGTTGACCATATGTATCCCTCTCTGGGCATAATTTACCATCTTCTAATGACTACTTCCTGAATGATTACACATCCTGTCAGCTCAAACTGGTGCCACAAACAAAACAGTGAGTTCATTGTACTTTTGAGGCCTCATCAGTCATTAAATTTTCATCCAAATGAGCATCTTTAGCAAGTGGGAGACTTGCAGCATAATTATTCAGCTGACACATTGTGCAGCATCTTTTATTACAGCTTTATTTTCCTAGAATACAGATCAGTTAAATCACTTGATTTTCTCATATTTTGTATAAAAGACCATTTTAGTTAACAAACAGTTATCCAGTAATTAGTTTATTGCTAGGGTGCAAGTAAATGCACTTCATTGCATTGTTGTGTTCACAAACCACAAAACCTGTGGTAAACCTCACCTCTGGCGTTAATTGTAAAAACATAAAAAGATACAACACACAAATCTACTAACGCACATAAGAAGTTGAGACAGTTTGCAGTGTTTCCTCTAGTATCTTTTCATCAGCGGTGGCGTCAGCCAAATACCCGCCACCATCCCAAGCCACACCCCCCAAAAAAAGACCCATGTTGTTTACATTCATTTGCAAACATGCCATCTTTACCCACAAAGACTGCAGACTGGCTTTCAGCAGTTAATTTTACATGACTTTGTTTAAGGAGCTCTCATAGGGAAACTAACCCAAGCTGATTTGGTTATCATGCTTGTGCTTGATAGTAATGTTAACTTGGTCCTAAGCATTTGTTTGTTTACAGAAAAGACTCTCCGCCTTTTTCTGTGAAATTTGAAGTCACGTGATCTACTGTGGCTTTCTGCGGTCTCAGGTATGGCTTTGACTTAATGTAGTACTGCCAGAATGTGACACAGTGGTGAACTGGACAGTGATCAGAGTCGTAAAATGCCTGCGTTTGCATGCCATGTGCAACGGGCTTTATGTTCTTTTCAACTGTAAAATCAATCTAACTTAAACTATAGTTAATCTACCTTTCTCTGCTTTCTCCTCTCCCTGTCTTCTCCTTCTAACTTGGGCTTAATCTCGCTCCACTTTCGTTTCCTTCACCATCCATCGTTTCATATTAAAAGCCCTGTGCAGAGTTTTACGATGTCATGACATTTCATAAAGATCTGAAGCAGCAGCAATAATTTTATATCTAGCGGAAACACTGGTTTGTATGTGACAGGTAAGGCAAAAGTAGTATGAAAGTATAGGTGAAAGTCTGTGAAATTATCTCAGGACTAGATTTTGATTTTGATTTTATTTGACACTTGTTTTCTTTGGCATGTTCTACATTTCTGGTCAGACTTCTACAGCTGTAAGAAAAATTTACAGCTCATGTGGAGCCATTTCAAATTAGTAAAACAAATATTAATTTTCTTCAAGATATTTAGATTAAAATACTCAGCTAAGGGGCTGACAGTGGAGTTCACATGGCAGGAATTTCTTTCTTAACTAACTGCATAAAGGAATTATTAATAAAATAAGAATAAATGCCAACTCGAACCACTGCTGTACTGATGACATGTAGATGTGCCCCAACATGTGTAATTTTAACCTGTCTACATTTTATATACAGGTACTCCCTGTTTTATGATAGAATTACATTTAAGCCATTTAGCAGATGCCCTTATCCAGAGCTACTTACAACTGGTACTACCTTACAATCCAAGCAATGGTGGGTTAAGGGACTTGCTCAAGAACCCAACAGTGACAGCTTGACAGATGTGGGATTTGAACCCTGGACCTTCTGGTCCATAGTCCAGTACCTTAACCGCTAGGCCAGCACAGCTCAATAATAAACATAAATACATATTCAGAAGAAACCGCATTTTCAATTTTTAATTTTCCCAGGCAAGATATGCAGTACAATACTTTCACACACTCTGATGAGGAAGTCGGCAGTGTGTGATGTAGGGAGTCATTTAGCGGGAGTGATGAGCGCTGGGAAATGTAGTGAGGAAAAGCCATGGTCGATCGTTTTTGGTTTTCACTTTCAATACATTATTCAATAAATGACATGATATATTAAATAATTTATTACAGAACAAGCTTTATGTTAATTAATTTGCCCAACTGTAGTTTAATGTAAATGTTTTAAGCATGTTTACTACTACACAACACTGGGAAAGCCGGTCGAGGTCGTGTTTGAAGCACATTTAATGTAGGTTACACTTTGATTTACATATATTAATCTCCTCGGTTTATGACAAATTCAACTTACAATGGATTTGTCGGAACGTATCCCCATCATAAATCGGTTGACTACCTGTAATTATATTTAATTTAATAAATGAATATTTAATTTAACTTGCATAGGTTTGCCATAGCAACATCACTCAAACAGGGAAACCCAATGACTGAGATCAATCAATTTAAATTATTTTTATTTTGTAACGGTTCTCACACACTAGTCAATTCATGCAGCAGATCTGTGGAACGCTGCTCTCTCGCTAATTTTGGAGATGAGCTCAGTCTGTTCTGTCTTATTACACACTGAGCCTAATGAGGGCAAGCAGAGATGCTGCGGGAGACACCACACGTTAAGATGTTGTACACTTTGTAATACTTTATTTATAGGCTCTATTTATACACTTACATTATGTCTAATTATAGTGTCCTATATAGGACTGCATTAGTGGGAGGACATTACTGAACGATTGTGAACCATTTATCAAAAGGAACCCTGCTTCTGAATCAGGGTCTATTGTGTCTGCCTTAAGGGGGTTAATAATTAATATTACCTTTAAAATGTTAGAATATTGCTGAGAGACTGTAATATCCTGTGGAAGATCAAAGTGGGTTAAGACTTATGTTGTAAAAAACCAAAGCAAAAAAATCCAACTGTAAACCCAAATACAAATGTTAATTGTATATATATATATGTATATGTATATATATGGCTGATATTCAAGACCATATGCTTTACGAACTGTCACATGAATCACACCTCTACCTGACCTCCCTCTCATCTCCGTATATGAAACCCCTCCCACAGCTGGGGCATTACTGAATGTAGGTGACATACTTGGCAGAGGAGAAGTGTAGGAGTAGACACAGGCTCTGCGAGCCCAGCATAGAGGAAAGGGGTTGCAGCCAGCGCTGTCCATTCGCTCTCCTCTTCCTGCTCCTGCACCTCCTCCTGTCTCCCAGGCCCATCGGCTCTGCGGCTCCCCCTCGCACACATGGGTAGCGGGGGGCCGCCCGGGCCCACCTCGACCCCCTATGACCTCAGCAATGGGGGCGCAAAATAACCAGGCGCAACTCTAATCCCAACACAGGTAAGAAGTAATCCCAGCAGGTACAGCGAGACGAGAACCCGCAGAGAAATCAGTACTGCTGGAAAAACACTAGAGTCAACTTTATCACTATACGCAAAATGATCTGGTAAATCCACACAGAATCGAGGAGATAAATCCACAGAATGGCAATCGACGCTTTAAAAGCTAATCCAGAGGTGAAGTAAAGCTCATGAGGGTCGATATACAAATCCACAACAAGAGACCGCCTGCTGGCCCTTGGAGAGCTTTCACTTGGCACCCTTTTTAAGGTGATATCCAGAACAAAACAGAGCGCTACACTGCAGTGTTTCAAGTGGGTGTACAGGCGTGTTACTGGAGACTGTGTGAGGATTTGTGCCAGACTTGGAACGAGAACGAGCGAGTGACGAAATCAAAGGGAACGGGAGGGGCGTAGTGTGAGTGAAAGAGAGAGAGAGAGAGAGAGAGAGAGGTTGAATCAAATCAGGGCGGCTGGTAACGAGAGAGGAGCTATTTTATCAATATGCTGTCCCTATTCAGTAAGCAGTTCAGTAAGTGCTATTCACTTGCATGAGCTACGTTTTCAGCAAATGGCTGAAAAACAGTTGCAGCAGATCAGGTTTGACCAGCACATCAGCACTACACATTGTCTTCTAATAAAAAGGCATGATGTGATTTAGATTCACTGGGTTTAAAAAACATGCCAAACCCAACTGTTTCATTCTATAACAACATTTCAGTAGTTACATTACATGTAAATGACTTGTGTACTAATGATAGACATGGTTGACTAGCTGACTAGTCGAGTACTCATTATGTAACCACCTAATTATTAAGTGGAACACTTCTGATAATCCAACAGCTGTTGAAAACTAAGCTTTTATTTTGATTGAATAAACAAACATAAGGTAGCAAAGCAAGACTAGCGCGTGTCAGTGTTGAGCTTGACACTTTGTATACACACTGGTCTTGTGTGCGTAAGAAGAGCTGTCAGTTCTCACAGAGCATGTTTGTTAGAACCCATGTTACTTTTCCAGTCTTTGACATGTCTCTGTGTGGGAAGAAATAAATCCCATGAAGGTCTTACAATACTGTGCAAAAGTCTTAGACCACCATTAGATTTGCTGTTTTAGCCATGCCATATTGACCATATACGGCATATCAATTTCAAACTTGAATTTGTGACTCCATAATGCTCTTTTGCTATTGATCTTAATTCCGATCTTTGTGAGCTTTAGCATAGCTTAGTCTTCCGAAAAAGGTTCCTTGGCTGCTACCCTTCCAAAAAGGCCATTCCTGATCAAACTTCTTTGGCTTGAACAAGGGTTAACTTGGCTTTCCGATGAAGCTACCACATCCTTCTATTGCTCAAGTGTAGGGGGTTTCACACTAAATACTCTCCACTGCAGCATATAGAAACTGCTTTTTCAGATTTTGTTTTCAAATTTTTTATTACTGCACAGAAATGTCCTGTATTTTCTGATTGTATTCTAATAAAGACAGTAAGAAATAATGATATATGGTCTTTATACCTTTGCTAAAACAATGGTATATCTAATCTAATGGTGGCTAAATTTTGGCACAGTAACTGTTTTATTGCCCACGTTCTATGTTTTATCTATTGTGTTTCGATAATATACAGGGTATTTATATCTCTTTATTTTCACATAATTTATTGAATCATATATCATTTTTCCAATTAAATATTAATGCAGTCATTCTTTTCTGTAGTTGAATCCTAAATGGACTGGTCCAGTTCATTTCCTTGTCTATCTAACATGATAGCCTATAGTACCTCGCCTCTGTAGCCGCAGCGCCCTGTCATATTTGAAACTGCTGAAGATGTTTGAAGCAGAGTCTGGCACGGTTTCAGCTGTAGTATGGGTCGCTGCTTACCACTGTACTGTCCCAAAAGGGTGGGCTGAATCAACAAGCATGAATCCAGAGCCTATGATTTCTGATAGATTTTGTATACATTAGGTTAAACTGAGTTTATGAACGGCCCATATGTTTCTCCAGTGCAGCTGGGGATTTCTGATCATGGCCAAACACATTTTATTAGCACTCTGCAAGATTTCACTGTTGGTGGGAGGGCTAGATGGCAAACCCATTGGGTCCAGGATTATAATACCTTGCACTGTTTCATTAAGCGTGGTTGTGTGTGATGAGTATGCTCAGGATATTGATTTTTTTGTGAAGTGGTTTTGTAACTCCCATGACTGCAGAGGCACAAGCTTAATAACTCCTGGAGATGATGGTGCATCGAAGGCTGGTCTTCTGAGTGTCTGTGGAGAGGCCAACAGTCACAGAGGTGTGACAACTATCTTTGGGGGGGTCAGGGGGTTCAGCAAAGTGACAGCAACCAGGTTATTCCTACATATTCTGTGGGACTGTGCCATCAAACTGCTGCTTGTGGTAACCACAATCTGTGAAGGAGACTGCCGCAATGGCTGCAAGGTATTTTCTGGAAGCCCTAAAACAGAGGGTAATTGATCCTTTTACTTTCACTGGGTAAGAGCTGCTGTTGGGAAAGATCTCTCCCCAAGACACAACCAACTGTGACTGCATGTGACATCCAAACCAACCAGAGGGCACCACTAGGGCTCAAACCCAGATCACTGCAGTGAAATGATTTTAACATTATAGCCAAACAACTAGATCTCCTAAACAGCAAGGCTTGTGGGGTGTTTCCAGTCTGCAGAGCTGAGTAGCTACCGACAGTGGTCTCAGGAGGGACAAACCACAAACTGGCAACAGGGATGGTGCTCAAGGCCAGTTGATGCATGAGAGCAATGAATCCTATCCCGCCTGGTCTGTATGGACAGAACAGCCACTGTGGTACCAGTCACAGAAATGTGCTCACCATGCTAAAAACAACGGACACACAAATGTCAGAATTGGACCTTGCAGCAATGGAAGAAGTTTGTCTGGTCTGATGAGACCCATTTTCTTTTTCATCACATGAATGATCACGTTTACCTGAGGAAATGCACTGTGGGAAGAACAAAAGCCGGTGAATGGGCTGTGAGGTTCTGGGTCTGTTTGTTTGTTTGGTTTATTTAACATCACTATCAGCATTAGTGGCCATAGTGACACATACAAGGTTACAGTGGGGCATAATTTAGTCTGAATATGACGTGTGTCATAAACTTTCCCCATCATCTCCCTGTATCTGGTGTTACAGACACATCATTAGGGATGCTTGTTCACTGATGGCTACTCAAAAAAAAAGAATTCTTACGTATATCATCTAGGCTGCCCAAGGAGGTTGGGTCCCTTTTAGAGTCTTGGTCCTAACAATCTTTCTTCCTTAAATATTTAGGAAGATTTTTCTTGCAAAATACGTCTTTCCTTTCCCTTGCTCAATTAGGACCCTTGGGCCTAGATATTTGTAAAGCTACTTTGAGACAACGCTCCATTGTAAACAACAGAGATGCACCGATTTCGGATTTTTTAAAAAGATAAGACCGGCAGATTCTGATTTTCTTTCTAAGAATTAGAAATCACAGCATAAAGAAACAATTGCTAAAGAAAGATAGCAGGAGCTGTTGGCCTGTACCTGCCTCTACCAGGTTTAGCTTTGTGGCATTGGCCACAAAGCCTTGATAAGACCAGTTCTAATAACCAGCCTTGATAAGAGCCTTTTACCAGTTAGTGCAAGGGGACAAGCAAATGCTGAATTTCAACTACCGTATTTTTCGGACCATAAGGCGCACTTAAAATCCTTTAACTTTCTCAAAAATCGACAGTGCGCCTTAAAATGCGGTGCGTCTAATGTATGAATTAATTCTGGTTGTGCTTTCTGACCTAGAACCGATTGTAGATGGTACACGGTGCTCATAAATCTGTCAAAATGTACGGCCTTGGTAAGTTACGAAGCTCACGGCCACCATAGTGCGCAGCATCACGGAGTAATACGGTATGTGCTTCAGCATTAGGGTACGTGCATTCATTCATTTATTTTCGAAGCGGATTTCAAACTCAACGCTATCAGTCACGCAGTACAACATGGTCATAGAGAGCAGCTGCGAGAGAATTCAACATTAACGAATCAATGGTACGGAAGTGGAGGAAGCAAGAAGACGCCCTGCGCCAGGTAAAGACCAAACTGAGCTTCCAACGGAACTTAAGAGTTTTGTTTCATTTCATGCTCCTTATAACCCGGTGCGCTTTATGTATGAAATTATACCCGTTAGCAGCCGATCGTTGATATTGCGTCTTATAATCGGGTGCGCTTTATGGTCCGAAAAATACGGTAAACCCCCCCACTCAGGTCGCACTTTTACACAGACAGTAAGTCATACATACATCACTATTAAGCCATTGAATGCACTAAAAACACACCCTCAGGCTAAATCCAGGCATAAATGGTACAATACAATTAAAACACACACACACAATGTTAGCTTTTATCAACTAATAAGAAGACATCAGTGTTGTGCCAATTCACAGCTTTTCTGAACTAGTTCAAAGTTCAGTTCATTTTACTTTTTTCGTGAGATATTCAAATAAATAGTTTTTTCACACTACAAGCTAGAAATCACTATACGTTCTTTGAAACTGCTCATTGTAAACATTTGCTCATGACACTGCAATTGTGTACGCGGCGTTGTACGCGGCGTTGCTATGGCTACCCCGCTCTGCTGCAATTCATCACGGGTAACGTCATGCGGAAGCCAGTATGTTATTAACTAGCCAGTATGTTAACTATTCTCAGCCGGACACTACGTTGCCCGCAATGCATTGCGCACACAATGTCAAAACCATTTCTGTCTGGTGATACATGATTTACGCGGCACCAGCGAGGAGAGGGGAACTTTCTCTCGTTGCGTTTCAAAAGAGAAAACAGGATGTCACTCAGTTTTCAATGGAAAACAAATTCCAACGTTCATTTACAGTGATGTCTGCCGTTCATGACACATAATGTGAACTAATTCACGTTCAAGTTCTTTATTAAAAAATGTGTTGCGTTCAGTTCAACGTTCACGAAAAAATGAGCGTGTTCAATGAACGCGTTCTTTTGAACTCGTTCACGCACAACACTGGAAGACATATACACACAAAACAGACCACAGGCGCACAAGAGCCCAAAAATAAACAGACAATCTCACTAAAGGTTGGGACCGGGAAACAAACACACGAGCCAAAACTGCCTACACATATGAACTGAATTTTGAATCAATGTTAATCAAAGCACTGCGCTGTTTGTGTGTGGCTGTTGTTGTCATAAATCTGACCGGCACAGAATCAGTTAAATGAGACTGATCGGCCGGTCACCGAACGATCGATTGGTGCATCTCTAGTAAAACCGCTAGAAAGATAGTTTTTAAAGAAAGATAGTTGTTTCGCCTTAAGTGAAAGTTTGATCCCCACAATAAAACAGATCACATCCTGCAACCATTCCCACCCCCAAGAACTGCACTAGCTCAGATATCAGTTCAGAAGGCCTTTACAATTGTCAACACTGGTCATTATATACATAGAGCAGACACGCTGCTGTGTCCAGTCAGACAGGGTCAAATAAGGAAAATCTGAATGCAAATAAAACCTGACATGCTTACAACTGCTGATATGACGCAAATAGAGTTGGTTCATTAGTTTTCTTACCTCCGTAGTATGAGAGCCGTGCAATATCTGCAACAAAACAGGGAGAAAGAGCAATCGGTTACACATCTTTTGAACTCCAAGAGCTATGCAGCATCCATTTAAGGTAGTGTGGTGTGGTGTAGTGTGTGTTGAGAGCAATGACAGGACATACTGTGTAAGAACCTGAAAAGAGGGCGCCCCCTAGCTGTAATGTGTGTTGCAAGCCAATAACAAAACTAAAAACTGAAATGTATCCCCAAATGTAAACATAAATAACGAGGTAAGAGAACAACACTGCACAGCATAATTGAGGCCAATTAATGTGGAACACCTTTTAACATCGAAGCCTTTCCAAGAACAGCTAAAACTGAGCAATACATCCAGCATTTTATGTCATGATGCTTTCAAAATACTGTCTAAACATGTCATAAAATCACAATAAACAAGGAATGCTAATGATCAACAGATTAATTCTCTCCCTAATTTAACTCCTCTTATTCCTCATACAGTGCCTACAGAAAACAAGATCCTATTGAAATACTAACCTTCTGCCATATTACACCATTAAAATTAATATAATGTCTGACTTTTTCCCAACTGTATTTACACATTATAACATTCATAATCAAAATAACAATTTAACTATTTCTAATAAATTGTTATAATTTAATTAGTAAAATACCTGGTCTGGATAAGTCATCAGCTCTTTAGAAAAACCATTATAAACTATGTCAGGTACAACCAATCACCTTCCAGATCACACGCCAGGCTAATGGGCTAACATCTGACAACAACTTCAGTGGTTTTAATTACTTCAGAATAAAACCAGCTGCTCCTTAAGGAGTCCACTACTAACAGTGCATGGTAACACAAATGGCCGGAAAGGGCTCCATGATAAAGTTGTGGAGAGGAGCAAGTTAAGAGAAGGACACAAGTGAACATAACTAACCCTCTCAATATCGTTTAGAGCATTATCAAGAAACGGAAAGTATATGGCACCAGAAACACTAGGGCTGGGCAATTAATCGAAACCGACATTCAGAACCAGTAACTGATGTACTCTTGCCCATGTCGATTATTAAAAAAAATTTTAAATCTTTTTTTCATTTTCACATTTTGTTAATACTGTTTTTAATTCTCTTAAATGCTACACAATTTGAAAAGGATTCCAGAAGACTGACAGAAATAACTAATGCCATATCCTACTATATCACGAAGGATGATTTCACTTGGTTGAACCATTCAATAAACAACCATAAATAAGTCATTTGTGTTTCCTTCAGTTATGTGAAAGACACAAAGATATGCAGTTTTTCATTAGAACAAAAATCACAATTTTAATATTTTTTTACAGTACAAATCTTGTCAGTGAACTATTTTCATGAATGAACTATTTTCATTCGTTCATTAATCATAATCGAGGTAAATGTGCAATTAGTCATGAAACTGATTTGAGGTCATATGGAGAGAACTAACCAACACCTTCCCAAGATCCAGTCGTCCTTCCAAACTGGATGACGAGCCAAGAGGATACTGAGCCAATGAGTCCAATGACAACTTTGAAGGACTTGGTAGGCTGAGGTTGGTCATTCTGTACATGTAACAACAATCTCACAAATTTTACACAAACATGGCCTGTATGGCAGGGTAGCAAGAGAGGAACCATTCTTGAAAAAGTGCCACACTGAGTCTCATTTGTGCTTTTTGGAAGAAGGTTTTATGGTCAGATGAACCAAAAACTGAATTTTCTAGACTGAATTCCAAGCAATTAGTTTGGCGAAAACCAAAGGTTATGCTTGTGATTATATCACTATACATTGCAATACGATGCATATTGAGCTATACTGAGATATTCCGCATAGTTCACTGAAAATATAAAAACAGCTGAAATACGTTACAGTGTACAATCTGAGTAATCTTAATATGTCACCCCAGTGATAATTCAGCAGACAAATTGAGTCAAAACCCTGTACTGCAACATCTACAGGATTGGAGATTATACAGTGCATCCGAAAAGTATTCACAGCGCTTCACTTTTTCCACATTTTGTTACGTTACAGCCTTATTCCAAATTGTATTAAATGAATCTCTTTCCTCAAAATTCTACACAAAATACCCCATTATGACCATGTGAAAAAAGTTTTCTTGAGAGTTTTGAAATTTTATTAAAATTAAAAAACAAAGAAATCATATTTACATAAGTATTCACAGCCTTTGCTTAATACTTTGTAGAACCACCTTTGGCAGCAACTACAGCCTCAAGTCTTTTTGACTATGATGCCACAAGCTTGGCACACCTATCTTTAGGCAGTTTTGCCCATTCTTCTTTGCAGTACCTCTGAAGCTCCATCAGGTTGGATGGGAGACGTCTGTGCACAGTCATTTTCAGATCTCTCCAGAGATGTTCAATCGGATTCAAGTCTGGTCTCTGGCTGGGCCACTCCAGGACATTCACAGAGTGGTCCTGAAGCCACTCCTTTGAGATCTTGGCTGTGTGTTTCAGGTCGTTGTCCTGCTGAAAAATGAACCGTCGCCCCAGTCTGAGGTCAAGAGCGCTCTGGAGCAGGTTTTCATCCAGGATGTCTCTGTATATTGCTGCATTCATCTTTCCCTCTATCCTGACTAGTCTGCCAGTTCCTGCTGCTGAAAAACATTTACATAGCATGATGCTGCCACCACCATGCTTGACTGTAGGGATGGTATTGGCCTCATGATGAGCAGTGCCTGGTTTTCTCCAAACATGACGCCTGGCATTCACATCAAAGAGTTCAATCTTTGTCTCATCAGACCAGAGAATTTTGTTTCACATGGTCTGAGAGTCCTTCAGGTGCCTTTTTTGGCAAATTCCAGACGGGCTGCCTTGTGCCTTTTACTAAGGAGTGGCTTTCGCCTGGCCACTCTGCCATACATGCCTGATTGGTGGATTGCTGCAGAGATGGTTGTCCTTCTGCAAGGTTCTCCTCTCTCCACAGAGGAACGCTGGAGCTCTGACAGAGTGACCATCGGGTTCTTGGTCACCTCCCTGACCAAGGCCCTTCTCCCCCGATCGCTCAATTTAGATGGCCGGCCAGCTCTAGGAAGAGTCCTGGTGGTTCTAAATTTCTTCCATTTATGAATGATGGAAATCACTGTGCTCATTGGGACCTTCAAAGCAGCAGAAATTTTTCTGCATCCTTCCCCAGATTTGTGCCTCGAGACAATTTTGTCTCGGAGGTCTACAGACTTTCCTTTGACTTCATGCTTGGTGTTTGCGCTCTGACATGCAGTCAACTGTGGGACCTTATATAGACAGGTGTGTGCCTATCCAAATCATTTCCAATCAACTGGATTTACCACAGGTGGACTCCATTTAAGCTGTAGAAACATCTCAAGGATGATCAGTGGAAACAGGATGCACCTGAGCTCAATTTTGAGCTTCATGGCGAAGGCTGTGAATACTTACGTAAATGTGATTTCTTAGTTTTTTATTTTTAATACATTTTCAGAACTCTCAAGAAAACTTTTTTCACATGGTCATAATGGGGTATTTTGTGTAGAATTTTGAGGAAAGAGATTCATTTAATACAATTTGGAATAAGGCTGTAACGTAACAAAATGTGGAAAAAGTGAAGCGCTGTGAATACTTTCCGGATGCACTGTAGTTAACAGCTCATTTGAAATTGTGGTTTTTTTATTCCTTAATAAAAATCCATATTTTCTGCTGAAAATCGATGTAGTATATCACGAAAACAAATATTGCGATATATTGCTGCATCAATTCATTAGCACAAACCTACACAACACACCACCAAAAATCCACCATAGTTGTTTAAACACTGAGGTGTTCAATAAAATTGTTTTTGTCACCTTTTAATAATAGCAATAAGCCACAAGAAGCCATGCATTACAGTGAGTTTATAACAGATAAGAGAGTTTTAAATCCAACGCACCTAGTTGTGTCTAATTACACTCTTACGTGTGATAGATTTACTTTAACAATGCCTTCTTCTGGCTTACTACTTCATTGTAAAATAGAAATATTTCGGGTTCTAAAATCTGACTGGCTGAGCCACCCTGGAAGCTGCTGCAAAGCGGCTGATGTACGTACCCCAGTGACTGTCAAACAGCTAAATTCTGTAGTAAAGTGGCAGGAATTTAATCCCAAAAAACCATTCCACTTGTTAGTAAGCACAATTTACAGAACAAGTTTTGAGGTCAGTTTTTTTATTGACTCTGTGGATTAACAGTGGATGAATGGTATCATGAGACGAGGATTAAGGAGTCAGAACTATGGTTTAAAGCGAACAAATAAAGATGAACAATTGTTGAAATTTTTTAAAAATTAAGAAGTGAGGAGGGAACTTTATATTAACGACATGGGCTCTTCGTGGTTTTCATCTCAGTTGGGTTGCTGAGTCATGGAAACAGGTAAAGCAGATTCATTGAATACTACATGATACTGAAGAAAGCAAAAAGTAAATTCTGGTGTCACCTGCTTGTTGACTTCCATGAGGGAATAAACAGGTAAGAAATACAATGCAGGATGGATGTTATTAACTATACTTTTATTTATTAAACACTGGTTTAATCAAATGGCAATTTATTATAGCAATAAGCCGCTCGAGGCCATGTTACAGTGATTTTAACACATTTTATAGTGTTAGTTTTAGGTACTCCACTGTGTGTTGTGACTAATAACCTTTTAGCTATCATAAAATCACAATAACATGCAGCCTCTCGTGGCTTATTGCTTTATTTTACCTCGGTCTACTGTATATAAGCACATAACAAGCTTATATCCACCTTCCAATTTTATGCTCTTCTTCAATAATATCTGCCAAGAAAATTACACTTTCAGTACGGTAGCCACTACAATATACACTCACCGATCATTTTATTAGGTACACCTCCTTGTTTCTACATTCATTCATTGTCTTGTTCGCTTGATTCTAGTCAGGGTCATGGCAATGCCGGTGCCCAGCCAGCAGCACAGGGTGCAAAGAAGGGACAACCCTAGACAGGGCGCCAATCCATCGTAGGGCACACCCACTCATACACACATTCACTCACTAAGAGCACTTTGGAAACACCAATTAACCTAACATGCATGTCTTTGGAATGTGTGAGGATACTGGAGTACCCGGAGGAAACCCACGCAGACACGGGGAGGACACGCAGACTCCACACAGGCGGAGCCCAGTGTCGGGATCAAACCAGGGATCTCGGAGTTGTGAGGCAACAGTGCTAACCACCGTGCCTCCCTCTTGTTCCTACACTCATTGTCAATTTTATCAGTTCCACTAACCATACATAAGCACTTTGTAGTTCTACAATTACAGGCTGTAGTCTGTTAATCTGCTTCTCTGCATACTTTGTTCGTCCCCTTTACTCTGCTCTCTAATGTTCAGGTCTACCATAGATCAGGTACAATTTTGGTGTTGGATCATTCTCAGCACTGCAGTGACACTAATTTGCTGATTGAGTCTCAGTGTGTGTGTTCACTCAATGTGCACTCTTATTAAACTCATCCACCATACTGCTTCACCTAGTAAAGTCAGAGACAACATGTCATCTGTTCTTGCACAGTTTGTGTTAGTCATCCTCTAATCCTTCATCAGTGCACACAGCATGCAGCCTACAGGATGATGGTGGCTGGACATTTTTGGAAGGTGGACTATTTTTAGTCCAGCAGTGACACTGAGATATTTAAAACTCCAGCAACACACATTAACACCACCACCACATCAGTGTCACGACAGTGCCGAGAATCATCCACTATCCAAATAGGACCTGATCTGTGCTGGTCCTGTGGGGGGTCCCGACCATTAGAGAACAGGGTTAAGAGGACTAACAAAGTATGTAGAGAAACAGATGGACTACAGTCTGTAATTGTGGAACTACTACTAGTAAGTGTAAGTGGACCTGATAAATGGACATTGACTGTAGAAACAAGGAGGTGAGTGTATACTGTAATTACTAATACACTATTTCACATTGTGCCCACATCACTGTTATAAGTGGTTTAGGGTGGATGAAATGACTATTTTATGTCTCACCATGAACCATTAAAATGTCTCCAAGATCTGCCTTAACAGAGAGATCACAAAGAATCATCACTCCAAACACACTTTATTACTTGTGCTAAAAACAAGGGCATGGCATTCCAATGTGTTTTACAAACCAGATGCTACTCTGTTCACAAGCTTAGCTTTTCCTTGCCAGAGATATGATTAAACCAGTAATAGCCCACGATGGGCAGATCCTTTGAATATATATATAGCTGGCAACGCATTATGCTGATAACACTAAGGAGTCTATGGCAAAAAAAAAAATCATCAGTTATACGGAACTGGTTTGGGTTATACACAACAGATATTGCACAAACAACAGGTGCAAGATTCGTGTTTCATTCATTGATTCATTTACTTTCTTATCCGCTTAATAATGGACAGGGTCGCGGGAGAGCCACTGCTTAGCCAGCAGCATAGGGCGCAAGGCAGGAACAACCCTAGATTGGTTAATGATGAAATCCAATAAACGCCGACTATACATCAGAAACATTGCTGAAGCTCACAACAATAACAAAGGCATTCAAAAGACTTCACTGACACCATGAACACACACCCACTCATACACACCCACACTACGCCCACTTTAGCGTAATCAATTAACCTAAAGCATGTCTACTGCCTGTGGGACGGAAACCGGAGTACCCAGAGTAAACCCATGCGAACACGAGAAGGAAATGCAAATTCCACACAGAAAGGATCCAGACCCTCCTTCTGGGATCAAACCCAGGATCTTCTTGCTGGGAGGCTACCCACGGTGCTAAAGCTCACAACAATATCAAAGGCATTCAAAAGATCTCACCAATGCCATGAAATCTTACCTGGCCAAGGAAAGCAACAACTAACAAATGGTTGATCCTAGTATCTCAAGTTTACCAAATGGTGAATATTTTTCTAACACTGCAATTCCAGAAAGATGATTCTAACCTAAAATACGAACAATGTTCGTATTTTTGGCCACTCCTAAAGATTGATGGTCTTGCAGGACCAATCTTTTTATTGACTTTTTATGTTGTTATTATTGTTATTATTATTATTGAATTCATGGACACCCAGAACATTTTGCTAATAATACCATTCTTCCTCAGATTCCAACTTATGCTGGTCAGAAAATCCCACATTTCACAAAAACAATCGGACGAGTTCATGTGACGTGAATGTGAGATAAAATTTGGTTCCAATCTGCTGCTAACTTGTGGGGATATTACCATTCACCTCGCGAATTAAGCTGCTATAATACAAGCATGATTTACATTTCTGTCATTTAGCAGATACCCTTATCAAGAGTGACTTACAATTTGTACATTCTTACAGTCCAAATAACTGGTTAAGCTAGCATATTTAACACTCCATTTATTTGGTTTTGGTGGAGACATTATTAAAATCCTCTCAAGTAAATACTCAAGCCTTCAAGATATATCAGTTACTGTATTGTAAATTCCCATCAGTTTGATTCATCAACACCTTATCAAAGGAAGTGAGATAAAAGGGAAATGAATCTTGAGAATGTAGTAAGTACATGTCAGTACATGGCTCAGTAGTCAGCAGCTGGTTTATTTAGAAAAACAGTCAGAATGAGAGCTGAATTCCTACACAATGAGGTCAGAGTAAAGAGTCACGTGATTCAAATGACAGTTATTGATATTGTATGATCAAAATCGAATCTGTATAAAATACATCTACAGTAATATTAAACATACTCACATTTGCTTCCTTCCATGATTTTATATGGGTTAGATTAGACTGACACCGACAATTAATCTTGTGTGTGCTGATGCATGATAACCTAAACTGTGGAATGTGATCATTCCATTCTGTCCAACTCCATTACGATGATCTGTAATAGGTGCGAAAGGCCTAGAAGCAGACATAGCCATTTTCTCTGTACCGTATTTTTCGGACCATAAGGCGCACTTAAAATCGACAGTGCACCTTAAAATGCGGTGCGTCTAATGTATGAATTAATTCTGGTTATCCTTTCTGACCTGACCTAGAACAAAAACACTTGTGCCTCAATTATTGGTATCCCTGCATGTAAGAATTTGTACATCCATTTGCCAATAATAAAACTTTTATTCTATTCACTTCTAAGTATTGGATAATACAGATCAGGGAATTTGAGACTTTGTAGACTGTCTACAGATCATCCAGAGTCTTGGGTCCACTCTTGTGCACTCTCCTTTTTAGCTCACCTCACAGGTTGTCTATGGGGTTTAGATCAGGGGATAAAAGTGAAATGACGGTGGCAAGCGCTTGATTTTGTGTTGGTAACCCATTTTTGTGTTGATTTGGACACGGTTTGGATCATTGTCCTGCTGGAAGATCCAATGTCGACCCAGACTTAGTTTCTTGGCAGAGACAGACTTTGACTTAATGTCCTGGTCTTTCATGGAGTCCAAGATGCTATGTAATGTTGTTCCCATGGCCAGAGGAAAAACAGCCCCACAACATCACAGACCTTCCAATAAACAAAGCAGTGGGCAACCAGTTCTTTGCAGTTTAGTTGTTTTGCACTTTTGTTTGTGCCCAACCCACCTGGAGTGTCTGTTGTCAAAGTTTGGTTTCACTTGGTTTCATTCTGGTTACACAACTCAAGTCAAAGTCCCAGTAGCATTTAGCAAAATTTAACATGGGTGTTTTAAGCATGTTTAAGGTACGCTACGCAATACGATGTTCTCCTGCACTCAGCACTGTGTGACGTAGGGAGTCATGTGGCGAGAGTGATGAGTGCTGGGAAATGTAGTGAGGGAAGACCATGGGTGGCACAGTTTTTCTCTGTCTTTCCCCCCTCCTCCTCTCTGTGCATGGGGCAAAATAAACTTGGGTACTTGTTCAGCTTTAACACCTGACAGATTAACCCTCCATAGAGTGCTCTTTCTCTCTTCCAGCTCCACTGAGCTCTCTCTCTCTCTCACCCTACATGTAAGATTCTAAGGTCACAAACAAAACTTAGTCAAAACAGTATGTGGTTCAATTGCCTTAATCCAGTCATAAATCTGATCACAAACCTAGAGACTGAGGTAACATTTCAAAGGAAACAGTCCCAATGGCAAAGGCAGCATATGTCAAATATCGGCTTACAGCATCAGCAAAGAGGTATAGAGGTTCAAAATCAAAGCTTACTGGCATGGAAAGATGGACACTGCACAGAACACAAAATGTTCCCACAAAAATGTCCATAAAAAGAAACAATCACCTCTATGCGCCAGTGAAGAACTATATGTCATGAGCTTCACAGACTGCAATTCATTGCAGGGCTGTCATTTCCAAACCTTGATATGAAGGCCAGTGTGGTGTTTAAGTCAAAAAAGTAATATTCTCTGAGGAGTTAACCTTCACCATATTTCTACATCTGAATAGATTAATGTTTAACAGAAGTTAAAGGATGACTAACACACACAACATCTGCTGCCAACTGATCTGCATTCCGGGGCAGAATCATGTGGAAAATCGTTAGGTTCAGTGATTGCTTTACATATAACCGCCAGCACATATGAGGCAATCACACAGAACCAGGCGTGCCGTACAGGGCAAGCACTCGTTCCTGATTATGTTCCCATATTCCAGTGCCATAATGCCCCCATACACGCTGCTTAAAACAATTAATCATCAGTTGGATGATTACCAGGATGAAATCAAGCACCTTTTATGGCGTTATCAGTCACCAGATTCAACATCATTGGAACATTCTGCAACACAAAGATACATCTCCTACATTCCTCAAAGAACAGGTAAAATTATTTCCTGAAGCATGGTCCAGCATGCCAACACAAACCATTAAGAATTAAGTAATTATTCTTCAGCAAAAAAGTAGTCCTAATCCTTATTAGCTCTTTCACAACATTATATTTTAGATTATTATCAACCCCTATATCTGTCTGTTTACAACCCCGAATCAGAAAAAGTTGGGATGGTATGGAAAATGCAAAGAAAAACATACATGCAACTTTCCTTACATTTACTTTGACTTTTTTATTTCACTGCAGTATGAACAGTATGAACCCAAGATATTTCAGTTATATTGTTCTGGTCAACTTCATTTCCTTTCTTAATTAACATCCATTCCTCCATTTCAGGAGTGCAACACATTCCAAAAAAAGTTGGGACAGATACAATTTAAAGCTAGCGATGAAGAAAAAAAATAATAATAATGACGTTATTTCAAACAGGTAATGTCCACAGGTTATTACAGTTCTTCTTGAAAGTTTGTGAACCCTTTAGAATTGACTACATTTCTGCATAAATATGACCTAAAACAACATCAGATTTTAACACAAGTCCTAACAGAAGATAAAGAAAACCCAGTTAAACAAATGAGACAAAAATATTATACTTTTTCATTTATTTATTGAGGAAAATGATCCAATATTATATATTAGTGAGTGGGGCAAAAGTATGTGAACCATTGCTTTCAGTATGTGGTGTGATCCCCCTGTGCAGATGTCCTGACATTTACCTTTAGAATTCTCTGATATAATTCGGAATTCATTGTTCCATCAATGACGGCAAGCTGTCCTGGCCCAGATGCAGCAAAACAGGCCCAAACCATGATACTACCACCACCATGTTTCACAGATGGGATAAGGTTCTTATGCTGGCATGCAGTGTTTTCCTTTCTCCAAACATAATATTTACATTTACATTTACAGCATTTAGCAGATGCCCTTATCCAGAGCGACTTACATTTGATACAATATTACAATTCAAGCAATTCTGGGTTAAGGGTCTTGCTCAAGGACCCAACAGTGGCAGCTTGGCAGAGATGGGATTTGAACCCTGGACCTTCTGGTCTATAGTCCAGTATCTTTGCCCGCTAGGCTACCACAGTCCCGTTACACTTTTCTTTTAATCCAAAAAGTTCTATTTTGGTGTCATCCGTCCACAAAACATTCTTCCAATAGCCTTCTGGCTTGTCCACGTGACCTTTAGCAAACTGCAGACGAGCAGCAATGTTCTTTTTGGAGAACAGTGGCTTTCTCCTTGCAACCCTGCCATGCACACCATTGTTGTTCAGTGTTCTTCTGATGGTGGACTCATGAACATTAACATTAGCCAATTTGAGAGAGGCCTTCAGTTGGTTAGAAGTTACCCTGGGGTCCTTTGTGATATCGCCAACTATTACACGTCTTGCTCTTGGGGTGATCTTTGTTGGTCAACCACTCCTGGGGAGGGTAACAATGGTCTTGAATTTTCTCGATTTGTACACAATCTGTCTGACTATGGATTGGTGGAGTTCAAACTCTTTAGCGATGGTCTTGCAACCTTTTCCAGCCTGATGAGCATCAACAACTCTCTTTTTGAGCTCCTCAGAAATCTCCTTTGTTCGTACCATGATACACTTCCACAAACATGTGTTGTGAAGAGCAGACTTTGATAGATCCCTGTTCTTTGAATAAAACAGGGTGGCCACTCACACCTGATTGTCATCCCATTGATTGAAAACACCTGAATCTAATTTCACCTTCAAATTAACTGCTAGTCCTAGTGGTTCACATACTTTTGCCACTCAATAATGTGTAATATTGGATCATTTTCCTCAATAAATAAATGACCAAGTATAATATTTTTGTTTTATTTGTTTAACTGGGTTCTCTTTATCTACTTTTAGGACTTAACATCTGATGTTTTAGGTCATATTTATGGAGAAATATAGAAAATTCTAAAGGGTTCACAAACTTTCAAGCACCACTGTATAATCATGAACTGGTACAAAAGCAGTATCCACAAAAGGCTGAGTCTTTGAGAAGCAAAGATGGGCAGAGGATCTCCAGTTTATCAACAAATGAGTAAGAAAATTATTGAAATGTTCCTCAAAGAAAGACTGGAAGGGATTTACATATTTCAGTCCCACTTTTTCAGATTTTGCTTGTTTTGCATTGTCTTGTTGAAAAATGCATGGACGTCCCTGGAAAAGATGTCGTCTTGAAGGCAGATTATGCTGCTCTAAAATCTCAGTGTACTTTTCTGCATTAATGCTGCTATCACAGATGTGTAAATGATCTTTGCCATAGGACACTGACACAACCCCATACCACGACAGAGCCTGGCTTTTGGACTTGTTGCTGATAACAGTGTGCATGGTCCTTCTGTCTTTGGTCTGGAGCACACAGCGTCCATTTCTTCCAAAACAAATCTGGAATACTGATTGATCTGACCACAATACACATTTCCACTGTGTGATGGCTCATGCTTCCGAGCCCAGAGAATCCAACGCCATTTCAGGACATGGTTAACATAAGGCTTGTTTTTTGCACTGTAACGGTTTAAGTTTCATTTGTGAATGTAACTCCATATTATAGCGCTTGATAAAGGTTTGATAAGGTAATCCCTTGCCCATGTGGTTCTATCAGCTATTGAAGAATCATCCTCAATCAGTCTTTACTCCTCAAAGACTCAGCCTTTTGTGGATACTATTTCTTGTACCAAATCATGATTATAAATCACCTTTTGGCCACCTGTTGTTATAAATTACCTGTTTGAAATCACAATTATTTAGTTTTTTTCCACCTCATTACTATACCTAAATTACAGGAATGGATGTTTATTAACAAATGCAATGAAGTTGATCACAAAAAACATTAAATATACTGGGTTCATACTGTCTGCAATGAAGTAGATGTCAGAGTGAATATAAGACACTTTTTATTTGCATTTTCAATACCATCGCAACTTTTTCTGATTTGAGGTATTGTTTTCCAGACATAACACTGCTATATCTAGACTGCCAGAATAGTTAAATTAGCCAACCTTGTTTAAGTAGACCTCTAGTTAAACAAGTTATATAACCCATCCATTTGGTGTATGCTATTTCTTACTAATGATTAGTATGCAACGCTAACATGTAATGCTAACAAGGCCAAAATAATCAAATGTAGCCTGCACGTTAGCTAAGTTATCATTTGCCAATCCTGAGCATTTTATAGCTACATACAGCCTAATTGGTACATTGTCCAAGCACCAAAAACAACAATGAACCCAAATATTGTGCACAACCCTAAATGTTTAAACTACAGAGTATGATTTCACAACACAAATTTAATGTTCCGGATTCATGCAGGTCACAAGACTTCTGACTGATGATTAGAAACTAATGAAACAATTCACTATGGTCTAATGATTATTATCACAATGATGTAGGACTACAGTAATTTTTCACAGTTGGTAGATTTCTCCAGAATGTGAACTGCAACTACGTTTGAATTAAAGAAAGCAGTAAATGCATTCATTGAGATGTAATGGGGTTAACGAGAACAAAAAAGTTTGAACTCCTAACTTGGTGCTGTAACATGTTTAGAGGACAGTGCTGAGTAATATTCTAATAAATTCTATATTTTCAGTTAGAATTAGTTTTTTGCTGATATTTTTATTTTGTATATTTGTAGGCACTGGTGTTGCTTTTTTGCTACACGCACATGCAGTGCATCATTTCGACAGTAATCAGTATTATCTGCCAATCAAACATGACTAATAAGCAAGATGGCTGTTCAGTCAGGCTTGTACTTCATTAATTGCATTCATTGAACAGACAACTAAATAATTAATTATTATATTATCAATTTTTTATATGACAACTAATCGTCAAGTACAGTTTCCGGATTGTGACAGGCCCACTTTCAAGTATTATTTTCCAAGCTGATAAAGCCTACAAATGTACAAATGTATTGTTCAATAAACTGATGTTGTTTATCATAATAGTGTGTACACATTATTACACATTATAATTAAGCATACAGGCCTACTAAAATAGTGTATAAAAACAAACAAGTTGTTATTCACAATTAAATGTATGAGAATTAATTGTCAGCTAAAATTTCATGATCGTGACGGCCCTACTATGCTAAGTTATTTACCGACGGTCTTCATTAGTTTAGCTTAGTTTGAATGTTTCCCATGCTACTTTGGCATATCGGGTAGAAAGTATTCTTGCTGTTTCTGTAGCAGTTATGGATTTTATGGGGACAAGTTGCAAGCCCGGAACCCAACTCTTCAGTCTTTTACAACAAAGCAATCCCATACATACATACAGTGAGGCAAAAAAGTATTTAGTCAGCCACTGATTGTGCAAGTTCTCCTCCTTAGAAAGATGAGAGAGGTCTGTAATTTTCATCATAGGTACACTTCAACTATGAGAGACAAAATGAGATTTAAAAAAAATCCAGGAAATCACATTGTAGGATTTTTAAAGAATTTAATTGTATATCATGGTGGGAAATAAGTATTTGCTCACCCACAAACAAGCAAGATTTCTGGCTCTCACAGACCTGTAACTTCTTCTTTAAGAAGCTCTTCTGTCCTCCACTCGTTACCTGTATTAATGGCACCTGTTTGACCTCGTTATCTGTATAAAAGACACCTGTCCACAGCCTCAAACAGTCAGATTCCAAACTCAACCATGGCAAAGACCAAAGAGCTGTCGAAGGACACCAGGAAGAAAATGGTAGACCTGCACCAGGCTGGGAAGAGTGAATCTACAATAGGCAAGCAGGTTGGTGTGAATAAATCAACTGTGGGAGCAATTGTAAGAAAATGAAAGACATACAAGAAAAATTGATAATCTCCCTCGATCTGGGGCTCCACGCAAGATCTCATCCTGTGGGGTCAAAATGATCATGAGAACGGTGAGCAAAAATCCCAGAACTACACGGAGGGACCTGATCAATGACCTGCAAAGAAAGCTGGGACCAAAGTAACAAAGGCTACCATCAGTAACACACTACGCCGAGAGGGACTCAGATCCTGCAGTGCCAGGCGTGTCCCCCTGCTTAAGCCAGTACATGTCCAGGCCCGTCTGAAGTTTGCCAGAGAGCATATGGATGATTCAGAAGGGGATTGGGAGAATATCATGTGGTCAGATGAAACCAAAATAGAACTTTTTGGGAAAAACTCAACAGGAGCAAGAAGAATGCGGAGTTGCATCCCAAGAACACCACACCTACTGTGAAGCATGGGGGTGGAAACATCAAACTTTGGGGCTGTTTTTCTGCAAAGCGGACAGGACAACTGATCCGTGTTAAGGGAACAATAAATGGGGCCATGTGTCGTGAGAATTTAAGCCAAAATCTCCTCCATCAGTGAGATCATTGAAGACGGAACGTGGCTGGGTCTTCCAGAATGTCAATGATCCCAAACACACCACTCTGGCAACAAAGGAGTCTCTCCGTAAAAAGCATTCAAGGTCTTGGAGTGGCCTAGCCATAGAAGAAAGTCCATAGAACATTTGTGCAAATTTCGCACAGGCCCTGAAGGCGTAGAAGTCCGAGGTCGGTATAAAACAGGGGATCTCTGGAGCTGTGTGCTGACTGTACTAACCACTGTGCATCCATAGGAAAAGGCAGATGTGTCTAGTACCTCCTGGAGAGGAATTATGTACAGTGTGTTCTTACCCCCTTCTGCTCACAGATCTTAAATACTGAGTATTATACCTGTCAGTTTGTAAAGGTACAAGAAGTACAAAATTTAGGCAGAATGTGCTCTGAAATAAATTAAACATGCTGGAACTTCTATTAATAGTATTATTCATTTACCACTGTGTGATCAGCACTTTCTGGGAGTGTGACTGTGCATCTCCTAATACCCACTAGGAGAACTGCCAATTCTTCTGTTGGCTTGGGTGTTCTTGCTGTATTTTTGTTGGATAAGTAGGACCTGCATGAATACAGTCCTACCACTGGTGCTGATCACCTTATGGGGGCAAGTTTTGTCCTGCCCCTTACAAGAAAAGACTTTCTAAAATAGTCAGAAAAAGACCAGTGAAATGTCCCCTGTAGTCCATTCAGTTAAGACTTTGTGAAAAGCAGTTCTGAACCATTTAGAATTTTCTATATTTCTGCATAAATATGACCTAAAACATCATCAGATTTTCATCCAAGTCGTAAAAGAAGATAAAGAGAACCCAATTAAACAAATGAGACAAAAATATTATACTTGGTCATTTATTTATTGAGGAAAATGATCCGATATTACATATTTGTGAGTGGCAAAAGTATGTGAACCTTGCTGCATGACCCACCTTCTGTTGAGATTCAGTTCATGGACAGATGTCCTGACATTTTCCTTTAGAATTCTCTGATATAATTCAGAATTCACTGTTCCATCAATGATGGCAAGCCATCCTGGGCCAAACTTTCAAGCACCACTGCACCACTGTACATTTAGAAGCAAACACTTATACACTATAACTCGTTTATTGTCGTTAATTTGTAAGATTGCCAAGCAAATGTTTCACAAAATTCATAAAGTACAATGAATTACTCCGTTCCAGATCCCCAGAAAATCCATACTGTATAAGGCATTGTATGCATTAATGGAGCTGTGCTGCACAGGTGCTCCCTGATTTATAATTTGGTGATACATTCTGACAAATCCATTACAAGTTAAATGTATCATGAACCATTTAGTTTAATAATAGTCTACACTGTATCATAGCAGAGCTTATTAAACGTTAACACTTACATTAACTTGCAGTCAGGTAAAATGATTAACACAAAACTTATTTTATAATAAAGTGCAATTTAGTGAGTAATGGATTGAAAGTGAAAAGTAAAAGCAAAACACTTACTCTATCAGTGAACTCTAGCTAGGGAGCTAGCTGCTAATTCTAACTGCTCAGCCTGAGAGCCAAGAGGATTCAGTTCCTGATTTCCTTTCGGTTGGCTGTCATTACTAACCACTTTAATAACCCATGGAGACTTATTTGCACTAAAATAAAGAAAAATACGATAAACACATCGGAGATCTGCACTGATCAAGGGATGTTGTGATTAACTGTGGATTTGTGAATCATGAATCAAGCTTCGACTGAAACGTGTCGTGAGGCTCAACCCATACAAGTTTAAACAAGTGTGGGGAGCACCGAGCAAACATGGACCAAGACAAATTTTTCTAGTAAAAATGCTTTTGAGAACTGAATTCGACCAGTTCCAAGGCACCACTGTACTCACCCAAAAATGACATTATGACAGACATGATTGTTAGTCTGTGTTTTAAATAAAAGCTGTCAGATTTTACAGTTAACTGAATCTAAAATAAGACATGAGATCCCAATTTGCCAATGTCAAGGTAGAGGTTACTACATCAACTTTCAAATATAAGTAACTTGTCTGCTGCTGTGTTTCTGTCTGCTACTGACTGTCTGCTCCTGCCTGATTACTTATTACAGTAAATATATGACATGTTGCTTCATCAAAGGAGCCAGTGTGCAAAAGAATAAAATATTATGAACAGTGACTAGGCACATGCATACTTAAAATAGTATATGGGTTGAAATTTACTCACATTCTCACACCAGGATACGACACCCAAACACATTAAATGTTAAAAATAAATGACTGAGATTTTACTAAGAGTTCCGTTTCCGTTACTGTAAATATTAAATACTTCACTTGCTATGTTTAGCTAGGTAACATCATAAAATGCACCCTGGGGCTGTTGAGGCTGTCAGTCCATGTTGAAGCAAGTAAGAGATTGTAGGCGTGTTTACCACGCCCACCAATGGAAACATGGGAAAGCAGCATCAACAATTTCACTGGTCAAAATCTGTAACCCCTTCTGATTTGCTGAAGCCTGCTGGCAGTAATATAAGAGCAGAAATCCAAGAGCAAGAGCTCAAAACAATTTACGAGCACACAGGATAAATTTGAGCAAACGCACAAGTTTACCCAAATGAACAAATTTTCCATGACACTTTTCCAAGTCACTTCCATGACTTGTACAACGTTCAGAAAATGTGCTCTCCACTTCTGGCAAAAGACACGGTAAGTCTACAGGGAATTCACAGAATGACATTTGTATGGAGCTACAATTATTCGTCTGGTCTTGCCTTTGTATTCCGTTAAGACCCCTGTTAGAAATGATTTTTTACACCTTTCTGGCATGGACATTGAAGTATACAGGAGTAAATCCCATGCATTTATCTCAGATTATAAAGTCCTCGGTCCTAGTGTTTAATCAAAAAACCTTCCGGCGGCAGCCACGCTGCTCTGCTCAGCCAGCACTGAATCCACACCCCCATTTATTTTCTTTACCTGCTCAATTTAAGTCACATACCTTCGCTGGCACAGCTCAGGAAACTCCAAAACTGCATAGTGTGTTCCCATGTATCCAGACAAAACAATGTTTCTTTCTAACTGGAGTGTTTGGTCTATGTTACCTGTAGCCTGTTCGTGCCATTACAACATGCCCAAGTCTTCCTGACACACACACACACACACATACATCCCTACAGAGCTGCTTGGGCCAGCACCTCCCTCCACACCAGCTATGACTTGCCACGACCAGCACATTGCATAACTAAAGTGTATTACCTCTGAAGCAAACTGAAATTTTGTGAAGTAAACCGTTACTCTCGGCCAAAGAGAAGAAACCAGGTGGCTACACGAGATCTCTGAACAAACACCTTAACCACGACAATTCTCTGAACAAACACCTTAACCACGACAATTCTCTGAACAAACACCTTAACCATGACAATTCTCTGAACAAACACCTTAACCATGACAATTCTCTGAACAAACACCTTAAACACCACCATTCTCTAAAAAAAAAAAACATTTAAACTCCACTGTTCTCTAAACAAACACCCTAACCATGACAAATCTCTCAACAAACACCTTAACCCTCACCTTTCTCTAAACAAACAACGTAATCATCACCCATCTCTAAACAACTTAACCACCAACAGTCTCTAACCAAACAACTTAGTCATCACCCTTCTCTAAACAAACCTTAACCACCACCTAATCGAAACAAACATCTTACCAACCACTTAATCTAAAAGAACATCTTAACCATCACCCTTCTCTAAACAAACACCACAAACAAATCTATTCCTTAGACAATCACCTATAGGGTTGAATTGGAATGTGAATTGTGACACAGCAGTTTAGGTACTGGACTATTACCTCTACGGTTGGGGTTCAAATCCCAGCACTACCAAGATGCTACTGCTGAAGCTCCTTAAACCAATGTTGCTTGCATTGGACCTTGTAAAATTGTTGAAAAGGGCATCTCATAAATTCCATATATGTAAATGTAAACTCCTCCATTGTTTCAAAAACACGTTAACCCCTCCAGGCCTAAACAGGTGTCTGTTTGTCTGTTTATCATATCAACATCACAGGAACCAGGTTACATCTATACTAGTCAAGACACTTTCATTATGGGCCAATATAGACTGACCAATTAACCGAACACGTGTCTTTGGAATGTGGGAGGAAACCAAAGAACCCAGAGTAAACTCATGGACACAGGGAAGACATGCAAACCATGGTCAAACCAGAGATCTTTGGACCTCGCCACCATGCCGTCTCTAAACAGGTGACAACAGCTATAACATTAGGTAATATAGCACTTAAAGCTGGAACATTCATGTGTGACGTTGGCACCATTAAAAGTGATACTGAAGTCCTAATAGGCCATGCATTAACTAACTAATATGTATACCTCTGTCGCTCCATGACAATAAATGAGATCACACGTTTCACAGGGACTTCCTCCTAGATTCTTAAGATAAAAACACGGAGACAAGTAGAAATATATATATAGATATATCATATATATATATATAATATATATATATAGATATATAAGAGCGATTACATAAGTGATAAGTATAATATATAATATAAATATGTTATATTCATAAGACATAAGTTCATACAACAACAACATCACCAGTTAATGTCTTCTCCACCAAGGTAATTTCCAAGTGTCAGGCCATGATTAACATTTAAATTGTGGTGCATTGATTAAGGCACTGCTGCACAGGATGATGTTATCCATACTAATTTAGATTAGATTAGTCTATACTTCATGCATACCATCTTAGAATGTCTTATTCAAAAACTCAAAAGTAATTATGTCAGTATCACGGAAGCTAACATTTTGTTATCCCGTGATCTCAAGCAACACAAACGATTAAAATCATTGTGTCAGGGGAAGCATTTAGAGCTTCTGAAGGAGATGATTAACAAGGAAAGCTGAGATTTTATTTACTTTGTCTTGCTGTTTTGGATCCTACGTGTCAGACAAAATATACAGTGGGGCAAAAAAGTATTTAGTCAAGCCACTGATTGTGCAAGTTCTCCTACTTAGAAAGGATGACAGAGGTCTGTAATTTTTCATCATAGGTATACTTCAACTATGAGAGACAAAATGACAAAAAAAATCCAGGAAATCACATTGTAGGATTTTTAAAGAATTTAATTGTAAATCATGGTGGAAAATAAGTATTTGGTCACCCACAAACAAGCAAGATTTCTGGCTCTCACAGACCTGTAACTTATTCTTTAAGAAGCTCTTCTGTCTTCTACTCGTTACCTGTATTAATGGCACCTGTTCGACCTCGTTATCTATATAAAAGACACCTGTCCACAGCCTCAAACAGTCAGATTCCAAACTCAACCATGGCCAGGACCAAAGAGCTGTCGAAGGACATCAGGAAGAAAATTGTAGACCTGCACCAGGGTAGGAAGAGTGAATCTACAATAGGCAAGCAGGTTGGTGTGAATAAATCAACTGTGGGAGCAATTGTAAGAAAATTGAAGACATACAAGAAAATTGATCTCCCTCGATCTGGGGCTCCACGCAAGATCTTATCCCGTGGGGTCAAAATGATGATGAGAACGATGAGCAAAAATCCCAGAACTACACAGAGACCTGTTGAATGACCTGCAGAGAGCTGGGACCAAAGTAACAAAGGCTACCATCAGTAGACTCAGATCCTGCAGTGCCAGGCGTGCCCCCCTGCTTAAGCCAGTACATGTCCAGGTTCGTATGAAGTTTGCCTGAGAGCTTATGGAATGGTCCAGACGTGGACGGGTCTTCAAATGAAACTAAAATAGAACTTTTTGGTAAAAACTCAACTGGAGCAAGAAGAATGCTGAGTTGAATCCCAAGAACACCATACCTACTGTGAAGCATGGGGGTGGAAACATCTGATCCGTGAACATCTGATCCTGACAATTGATCCGTGGTAAAGGAAGAATGAACAAGGACATGTATCAAGGTTTTAAGCCAAAACTTCCTTCCATAAGTGAGATAATTGAAGATGGAATGTGGCTGGGTCTTCCACCATGACAATGATCTCAAATACACCACTCAGGCAACGAAAGAGTGGCTCCGTAAAAAGCATTTCAAGGTGCTGGAGTGGCCTAGTCAGTCTCCAGACCTCAACCCCATAGAAAATCTGTGGAGGAAAGTCCATGTTGCCCAGTGACAGCCCCAAAACATCACTGCTCTAGAGGACATCTGCATGGAGGAATGGGCCAAAATACCAGCTACAGTGTGTGCAAACCTGGTGAAGACCTACAGGAAATACTGGACCTGTGTCATTGCCAACAAAGGTTATGTTACAAAGTATTGAGTTGAACTTTTGTTATTGACCAAATACTTATTTTCCACCATAATTTACAATTCAATTATTTAAAAATCCTACAATGTGATTTCCTGGATTTTTGTTCTCATTTAGTTTCTCATAGTTGAAGTGTATCTATGATGAAAATTACAGACCTCTCTCATCTTTCTAAGTAGGAGAACTTGCACAATCACTGGCTGAGTAAATACTATTTTGTCCCACTGAACATACTGGGTAGTGACCAATCTACCTAACACGTCTTTGGAACGTGGGAGGAACCCAAAGCATCTGGAGAATGATATATATGATATATATGACATATAAGTCTAGACACATCTCATTCAATGTTTTTATTGTTTTCCTAGATTGTATATTAATACTAAAGTCAGACTTCCGGTTTGACTCGGCATGGAGCAGTTGTGTGTTCGGTGGTTCCTGCGGAGCAAAGTTGTTTTGGTTTTTTTTGTGTTTTGACGCACCTTGTGTATACTTGTTAACTTTCTTGCTCCTAGTGCTTACTTTCTTATTCCCTTGAGCTTCTCATGGAGCATAGGGCCTCAGCAACAGTTCTCCAGCACACTCGGTTCTGAGCAACCTTTCTTAGTTTATCCCACAACAGTCTGCAGCTCTTCATCTCCTCTTCACAGGATCGCGTCCAAGTGGTCTTTGGACGTCCAACCCGCCTCTTTCCCTGGGGGTTCCATTGTAGAGCTTGACGTGTGATGGTCTGAGGAGGCTTCCGGAGAGTGTGGCCTATCCACTCCACTTCCTTCGCGCTATGTGTTGTCCAATAGGGTTCTGGTTGGCCTGTCGATCTGCGTTTCGAACTCTTGCTTCTATTAATGCAGAGTTAATTTCGTTGCGTCGATTGTTTACATCGTAATGGCTCCTAAACTTAGCCAAACGCCTGGTCCTTCACAGTCGATCATTCCGCCTGTTGTGCACGCTGCAACCTCGCCTGCTCACGCAGCGCTTCTCCGGCAGAGGCGCATGCTACACCGGTTTCTACTTTTGACGTTGCGGCGCTAAAATCCGATCTAGTTAGTGCTACTGTGTCAGAGCTCCAAGAAGTTTTGAAGAATCATCATTCTAAGATTAAAATGGAGCTTCAAGATATGAAGGCAGAGTTAACTCTGGATTTTGCAATGTTAAGATTCGAGCTCGTCAGCATAAAAACCACAGTTTCAGACATCGACCATTCGTTGTTCTTATGTACAGATGATGTGGTCGCGCTACAGGCTAAAGTTGAATTCTTGTCAAAAGATTTCACCAGATTGGATTCTAAATGTGAGGATTCTGGGAGTTCCAGAGGGTGACTCTTTTTCATTAACCAATTCTAGCGTGTCCAAGCTTCTTAAAGAAGCATTTTCCTTGGACAAAGGTCAGCTAGTGGATAGAGCTCACTGCTCCTTAGAGCCCAGACCGAAGCGGTCATCGCCGCGTCCTATCATAGAGAGGCTACACATTTATGAAGACCGTGTGGACATCCTTAGGAAAGCGAGACAATGACAGCGGGTCACAGTTTCGGACATGGCACTTTCTGTTTTTCCCGATTTTACTGCCAAGACTGCGAGGGCTCAATGATGTTCGTAAGAAGCTCCGCACTATCGAAGGGGTTAAATATGGCATGTATTATCCAGCGCACCTTCGGATCACTCACGATGGAAGGCATCACGACGTCACCTGAGGAGGGCATGCGGTTCGTTGTTACATTAATTAACTAATTTTTTTTTTTGCACATTATATTTATTTTACTTTTTTGAAGACTTTTTTTAAAATGCTGTTGAGTCATATCGTATCCAAGATGTTGAAGGTTTTCTTTTTACTTTATTATACTATTATAAATACTTCCCTACTCTGTAGATGTTCATACAGGGAGGATTTTATTTCTTTTATTTTATATTTAACTACTGATAGTATTCAGTCATTGATACATTTGTCCTGTTCTCCTTATTTCCTCATAAAGGTGCTCATTGTACTTTTTGTGTGTGCGACTAAACAGTGCTGGTTCCACTTGTTAGGCCATGCTGTGTAATCGGGGGTGTTGTTCACATAGAGTTGGCTCCTGGTTGAGCCTTAACAGTCCTCGTGTTTGGGTGGGTAGAGGACATTGGGTG
>JAJAGP010003505.1:0-72041 GCA_025084515.1 Ancistrus triradiatus
CAACTGACACTTTACCCTGGCTATGATAAATGCATTCCTGCAGGATTTAGTAGTGAGGCTGACTATTAAGTGTTCCAAAGATAGGGATTTAGGCAGACGTGCATACTCACCGCAGCTGTTTAATACCCATTTTCATACTGGAATCACTACACATGAGCAGGCATGTCACAATTAGGATTATTCTGTCATTTATGTTGCACAAATAAATCAAAACTAACATTTCACTGGTTATGCCACAACCTTGGTCTAACTTCCTAAACCCATTCTGTGATACCTGAATGAAAACACTTTATATATTCTTGATATCTAACATGAGGCTGAGGCTGTAACTAAAGAAGAAGAGTAATAAAAATGGTAAGAAAAGTCATATGAATGCAAAAACAAGTGTAACATCATTAATTATGCTTCTGGATAACAACAACAAAAACAGTAGTTACAATTACTACAATTTTGGGAAACCATGGACTGTATAGAAATACTGGACTGTGAGATGTCAGTCAAGAATGAACATCACATGGACAAAAGTACTAGGACACCTTTCTGAATTCAGTTCACTTCACTGAATTCAGGTGCTTCGTCCAGTCCCATACAGAGGTGTATAGCATGTCACTACTGGACTCTGGAGCAGTGGAAACGTGTTCTGTGGAAATACCAAATCATGTCCCTCTCTCTGGCAGTCTGATGGACAAGTCTGGGTTTGGTGAACGGAAGGAGAAGGTTGCCTGGCTGACTGCATTACACTAACTGGAAAGTTTAAGGGACAAGGGATATTGCTGTGGGCTTGATATCAAGGGTTGGCCTAGGCCCCTTAATTTCAGTGACGGGAAATCCTAATGCTTCAGCAGACCAAGACATTTTGGAAAAATTGTATGCTTACAACCATGTGGGGACAGTTTGGGGAAGGCCCTTGTCTGTTCTAGTATGGCTGTGTCCCAGTGCACAATGCAAGGTTCATAAAGGCCTGGTAAGAGGAGTTGTGAGGAACTTGACCGGCCCACACAAAGACCTGACCTCAAGATGAACTAGAACAGACATTGCAAGACAGGCCCTCTCACCCAACATCAGGGTCTGACCTCACAAACGCTCTTCTGGATGAATGGCAAAATCCCCACAGACACAGTCCAAAATCTTGTAGAAAGCTTTCCCAGAAGAGTGAAAGCTGTTACTGATACCAACAGGGGACCAAATCCATATTAATACCTATGGATTTGGAAAGAATTTATGAATGAATCCATAAAGGCTCCTGTAAGTGTAATGTCCCAATAGTTTTGTCCATATAGTGTATATATGTGAAAAGTATCTGAACGACTATGTGACTACTGTAATGTCCAGTCAACGTCCATTTTGGTCAACGTCCTGTTTCACAGAATGTAATGCGGATGTTAAGCGGCACATATCTGTAGTCCATTCACAGGTGATGCCAGAGTTTAAATTATACCAGTGGCACAGTAATTAAAGTATATAACGAAGTAATGCATATAAATGTGAAATAAATATACAGTGATGGACGCCATTATTGATACATCATGCATTTTGGCCTATTTAAAAATAAGTGCACACAGCAAAAAAACATTATGTATTTAATACTACAACGCTGAAATAATGCACTGGTGTCCTGATGGACTTGGGTAACCACTATAGCTGTTAATTCAACACCTCACAAAACCACACAATATGATTTATGAGCACAGATAAAGGGCAAGGACCAAAAAGTCATTGTTGCCTGCATAATTTTCCTAAAACTAATAAGGAAATGACAGCTTAACAGAAACAACAAGAGAACAGATAGATTCAGCAGTCGTTCAATATGATGAGTGCTATACCATAACGGTCAGCTCCAATCTCAACCTCAGAGAGGAGTGTCACTTAAGGAGAAAGACTGAAAAGCTGTTTCTTTTTGGTTAACCAGAAAAGTTTTAAGATTTGACTTAAAAACATTGAGACTCAGAACATCTGATTTTTTGAGGAAGAGCATTCCACAGTCTAGGAGCAACACTGCTCAAAGCCCCATCACCAACTGAAGACAGTTTAGTACGTGGAACGATGAGGAAGATCAGAATCAGCAAAACAGAGCACACGTGAAGCCTTATAGGCGTGAAGCAGGTCCCAAAGGTAAGAAGGTGCCAGTCCAAACAGCCTTTCAGAACACAACATACAAGATACAGCATATCACAAGGTAGCTCCATCAAGTTTTGGTGTACAACCTTTACCAAATGGTACTGCACACTCCTTTTTGTACATTACGACTATAAAGTTGTCTTTAAGATCCTTAAATAGACCTAAAATGAGTTTTTAATGAACACATGCAGTGCAGAGCTTTTTCCAGAGACCACACAAATTTGAAACTTTGATCACATTATGCTTCTGATTTTGAAGCAAGTGCCTTTTGTGGAAAAAAATAAGCACCACAGTCGACCTCTCTCACATCACACAGCCCATTTTCCACACAAATCTGTAAATTCACACAGGGATATTTAGCAAACCTCAGAGTCCAAGGTTCATCTGCTCCTCACCGCAAACAAGGGGCTTATGGGCAAAGCCTTATCAAAAGCACAAATTATTACTCCAAGCTGTGCATTTGAGTCCCGGTGCCAAGCGTCTCACATTTCAAAGAAACATCTCTCGGATGACGCGAGGTAAATAAAAGCTGCACTCCAGCTAATACATGACACACGAGTTCAGAGACTTGAACTTTGTTTCTACCTACCTGCTCTGTGTTGTTTGTCCTCCAACGTCGCCTGTGGCCATCTCACATTGGCAAATAAGAGTCGATTATCTACTTCCTCCTGCTCTCATTTAGCAGGATTGTCCTCCAGTCAATGAACGATCCCAATTGTCCTAAACCCCGTCGTTTCACTCACTGCGAAATCCTCAGTGGCCAATGACAGGTCTAACTTGTTTTTTGCTCACAGCCAGAGCATGGTCCTGCCTCATAGCTTATCAGGTCCTCCCCCTCCTTTCCCTAACTCTCCCAGTCACTCAAACTCTCTCTCTCTGTACACAGTGCTCACCAACGGCAAAATCAGTCGACAGAAACTCAATTGAGGAAGGAAGTTAGGTCCCAAAAAAATATTTCCTAGCCTGTGCGTTTCACTTGGACCTGATCCAGCACTTACACACTGTCTTCTCACTCTTCACTGCATTTATTCCACCTAACAGTACTTGTTCGCTGCCCTCCCAAAATGCCAGGTCTATTTTTAACGTATTGACTTGTTAGACTTTCCTGGCACTGCACACAACCGACCTTTTTATTGTTAAGCGTTTTGTGTGAAAGAAATAACATTAGTAACTGTGAGAGAGTGAAAAAGCCCTGCCCGAAAGTGATAACCTCGACGGTTGAGACCACCTGTATTTCACATGGTGTCTCATGGTCACTTCCTGCTGAGCTGTACTAAGAGGAATGCCTGCAATAAGGAATTTGTGGGCTTCTTGTTAGAGTTTGAAACAACCTTGGACAGAAACAAATCATTCCTAATATGATCCAAGCCCGAGACACCTTGCATGCCAATTCGCCAGGTATCGTTCAGGTTCTGCCTCATAAACAACCCAAGGGAGTGAACTCATTGGTGCAGGAGAGATAACATTAAGTGGTATGCAGACTGAAAGAGCAGGTGTTATTTATTTACCTGCAAGTAAATATTTAGCTTGATAGCAAACTGAAAGGACCCATGCACGGTCATAATGACTTGAAGCCTTATTGGCCTAGCAGTATAATAAAATATATTCAGCTGCCAGTGTAGTGGTACATGCACATCAAAACTGACATCTCGATATCTTCTGGGATTTTATCCATAACGACAATTAGATGATATTTTGCCTGCGTATATCTTAGGTCTAAAGGATAGCTTCAAGGTAGAGGTGGACTGCATCAAGGATCGGCCCTGAGTCCATTCTTATTTGCTCTGGTGATGGACAGACTAACAGATGAGGTCAGACAGGAATCGCCATGGACTAAGATGTTTGCAGACGACATTGTGACAGGGAACAGGTAGAAGAGAACTTGGAGAGGTGGAGGTATAATCTGGAAAGGAGAGGAATGAAAGTCAACTGTAGTAAGACAGAATACATGTGTGTAAATGAAAGGGAGGCAGGTGGAACAGTCAGGCTACAGGGATCAGTGGCCACAAAAGTACAGGAGTTCAGGTACTTGGGATCAACTGTCCAAGGAAATGGGGAGTGTGGAAAGGAGAGAGAAGAAGAGAATACAGGCAGGATGGAGTGGGTGGAGAAGAGTGTCAGGAGTGAGGTGAGACAAAAGGGTCACAGCAAAAGTGAAAGGAAAGATTTATAAGAGAGTAGTGAGACCAGCCTTGTTGTATGGCTTAGAGACAGTGTCACTGACAAAGAGACAGGAAGCAGAGCTGGAGGTGGCAGAACTTAAGATGTTGAGGTTCTCTTTAGGAGTGTCTAGGGTGGACAGGATTAGGAATGAGATCATCAGAGGGACAGCACAGGTTGGAAAATTGGGAGACAAAATTCGAGAGGGAAGACTGAGATGGTTTGGTCATGTGCAGAGGAGGGATAGTGGATATATATTGGTAGGAGGATGTTTGGAGATGGAGCTGGCCAGGCAAGAGACGAAGCGGAAGACCAAAGAGGAGTTATTATGGTTGTGGTAAATGAAGATATGCAGGGACTTCGGGGTGAGAGTTGAGGACGTGGAGGACAGGGTGAGGTGGAAACGTTTAACTCGTTGTGGTGAAGCCTGATAAAGGGAGAAGCCGAAAGAAGAAGAAGATATCTTGGGTCTAAAGTATTAAAGTTGTTTGAACCCATTTCTGAATTGGCACTGTGTCTTTCATGATGTAACTGATGACAGTATTTGTTACGCCTTGCCATCTGTTGCTTTCCTTGTCGCAAGGAACTTTATGATTCCGCTAAGGTTTGCCGAGTGTGTTTTTGTGCTGGTACCTCAGCTGGTTTAAGCCTGTTGTGGACAGCTGATTCCTGAAGTTTGTCAGAAAACAGAGACAGAACCGCGACAGAAAGTGACTGTACCCCCTGCCCACTCCCCCGCTGGCTTGCACTCACATTGCGCTTCTAAATGACCAGGCGATTAGTTTAAAGACTACAACGATGGAATTTGTGGATTTTTTTTGTTTCGTTTTGGCTGAAGTTATTTGTAGCTACAAAATAACATCTCACCCTTTCCCCTTCTTCTGAACCCAACCAGAAGCCTGGCTACACAGCACACAGAAAACCTACCCAGACAAAATAAGTCCTTCAGGTGGTGTTAGGGTCAGTTCTAAAAAGGTCTGGTGCTTGTGAGCACAGCTTTAGAGTGCACTTCGAGAATCCACATAAGCAGAGGCTAAGGCAGGTCATTTTGTTGACTATGCAGCAAATTCCAATAAGATGTAGACACCAGGTCACAAATTAGTCCAGGTCCGGGAGGGAAAAAAACCAAAACAGAAGGCTAAGGTTACCGAGCACAGTGAAAACAGCTGACAAGCCAAGACAGAGGGCTTTGCCCCCAACCTCCTGTGGGTAAAATTATTTTCTGGGAGGAGATATCTTGGCATAAGTCATGATACAAAAATGAAGTTCTTTGAAGAAAAAGAACTTTAGGACGGCATTAAAAAAGGTATGAGCTGTTTAAATGCCCCATCTTGATTAAACAGCGTTTTCGATTACTGGCTGCGGTCTTAAAAAGTGTCTAGTCGTACAGTCGTACTGAGAAAAAGTTGGGGCACCCCTGATAATTTTCATTCATGATTTTAGTTTATAAATCATTGGTTGTTCAGATCAGCAACTTGAGTTAAATATATCATATAGCAGATGAACACAGTGATATTTGAGAAGTGAAATGAAGTTTATAGGATTTACAGAAAGTGTGCAGTAATTATTCAAACAAAATTAGGCAGATGCATAAATTAGGGCACCCCAACAGAAAAATGACATCAATATTTAGAAGATCCTCCTTTTGTAGAAATAACAGCCGCTAAACGCTTCCTACAGCTTCCAGTCTGGATTCTGGTTGAAGGTGCTTTCGACCATTCTTCTTTAGAAACATCTCCAGTTCAGTCAGGTTTGATGGTTTCCGAGAATGGACAGCCCACATTTTCAGTAATATTCATGTCTGGGGACTGAGATGGCCATTCCAGAACGTTGTACTGGTTTCCTCTGCGATGAATGCCCTGAGATGGCCATTCCAGAACGTTGTACTGGTTCCTCTGCATGAATGCCTTAGTAGAGTAGGGTTTGGGGTCGTTGGCCTCGGTGCAACTTTGTCACTGATTCTTGAACATTGTTCTCAAGAATCTGGAGATATTAACTGGAATCCATGTTGGGATGGTATGGAAAGTGCTAATTAAAAATATATGCAGTGTTCCTTACATTTCCTTTGATATTTCCCTTTCCTTTTATTTCATTGCAGACAGTATGAACCCAAGACATTTCATGGTTTACCCCGGCAACTTCTTTTCATTTGTTAATAAACATCCATTCCTGCATTTCAAGCTTGCAACACATTCTAAAAAAAGTTGGAACAGGGACAATTTAGAGCTAGTAATGAAGTTAAAAAAACTAAATGATGTGATTTCAAACAGGTGATTAGACTCATGATTTGGTACAAAAGCAGTATACACAAAAGACAGTCTTTGAGTGGTAAAGATGGGCAGAAGGTTTCCAGTTTATCGGCAAATGTGAAAGATACATAAATGTTTAAACACAATATTCCTCAAAGAAAGAAGGGAAGGGCTTCGAGCATTTCACTCCTAACTTTTTCTGATTTGACTTTTGTGCTGTACATCAGAAAATGTACCCTGTAACGCAAGAACAACATACATACATCTACAGACTTATAATCCTGGTACGAATCTGAGCTCCTCTAAAAGGATAAACAAGTGATGCATTGCTTTAAAAAATAAAACTGAGTGGTCACGACTGGCCTACAGTAACTGCCTGTTAAGTAACAGCAATCAAAATTATGAACAGAGAGGAAAGTGCTAACATAGTTAAAGAGATTTAAGTAGTTTCAATCTTTGGTTATTAGACGGTTCCCTATATTGTTTGTACTTCCCTGTGTCTTTTTATAGGCACTCAACACTTTTACACAAAGCTTTTCATTAGTTGGCAGTAAAATTCAATTAAATAAACACTGATCAACACTGCACATTGCTTTTGTCCACGCTCCAAAATTGAATCTCCCTCCATGGGGGACACAGACCTGCTTAGGGTATGGCAGAATCAGCACTTCCATTACTTCACTGGCACAAATGATCCTACTGATGAATATTTATGAAGGACTGTTTCAGGCAGTATATCAAAGTATGACTGTTTAATGCCCAGAATAAAATGACCATCAATTGCCCTTCTCTTGGGGTTCAACAAGGACAGCAAACTGCTGTACTGAAACAAAAGTTGGAAGTTGTTTTAGCAGTGAAGAATGGTGAGCAGACAACAAGCTCTGAAAAATTCAAGGTAATAATGAATGCACTTCCAATCGATGGTCTACATAAAAGCAATTAGGAGATTGGATCCATGTAGGCCACCTGACCTCAACAAGAACCTACAACTCGCCTCAGGCATTCTCTGCAGCCCTGACCTCTGCCCCCACTTGGCACAAGTGTGCTCCAAGCCGTAAACAACATGCTGCTCTGGCTGCTGCCCATATTTGTTTCCCCTGGAAACACTGACGCTTGCATCCTTGATCGAATTCATCCAGCCAGGGGTTGGACAAGTCAGGCAGCAGATCAGATTTTCTACGCCAAAATACAAGGCATCTCCAAGGAAAACCAGAAACATACTGTATAAAAGATCAAAGCAGGTTCCTGTAGAAATGACCTATATGATTTTACTTTGCAATTTTCTGTTACTTTTTAAGACTAATTTGCCACTGAACACAGCAACCAAACTAATTTCTCTACTAATAAAAATATAGTTCCACAGCAGAACAGTGGACATTTAGGTTTGTAAAACCTTTACAGACAACTCCACTTGCCATTGAAAGTAAATTGAATTTCAATTAAGCAATAATACACGAGAGGGAGTGCTTTAACTTGAGATATTGGCACGGGTGTGCTGCGGTCGTAGGCACGAGGATTATACCACAGTTCCGTTATCGCCATTTATTTTTAGATTATGAAGATAGAGGACAGAAAAATGATTTGTTTATCAGCCTTCCACAAGGTAAAGGTTCCATTCTATCGTTCCCCCGCGGCTAAGCCCTTCAGTCATTAGAGTCGAGGAACAGAATGACCAATAACTGTTTATTATACAGACAATAAATACAAATATATCGATATTTGTACAGGCACAGGCTGGTCATTAATAGCTTCATATTCCAAATTTAAATAGTTTTCAAAATATATATTTTATAAACTGATTATAGCTTTCATTTCGGCAGTGTTGTGTCATTATAACTTTTATTATTTTTATTATTATTATACTTATTATTATAATGCTAAGAGCACGTCAGTCAGAGCGCCATTATCTTCAATAAAGTCATGGGAAAATCGTCTCTCAGCCAATCAAATAGCAGGGGCGGGACTAACTGTGCTATAATAAGTAAATATTACCTTGTTCTACAGTCCTGGGCAAAAAAATGGAGCAGATGGACCAAAACTGCAAAGGTAGTGTGGCTCCACTTGATGGTAATGGCTTCAAACGGTTGATGAAAATGTTTCCCAGTTAGTTTGTGTTTGGTATGAGACCAAAAATTCACTTTAGGGTTCAAATCTGGACTCCAACCAGGTCAAAACTTGAGCCTGGTGGATTGTGACGGCTAATCATTTAAGAAAAAACAAGACAACATATAATTTTGGAAGATTGAAGACCCATACATGTTAGTTTTATCTTTGTGTACAAAAAGATTTTGAAAATGAATTTCCCTGGTCCAACTTTTCAACTTTCAGCAAAGAGTAGTGACAAGCAAGTGGTGATACAGGTCTCAGGAGTGCATTTCTTACTTCTTGCCAATGTTTCATTTTGTATCCCTGGTCTAAACCAGCAGATGTTTGGCCAACAATGTGCACACTCATATCTATTGTAACACTGGAATTGAAATTCTTAATATAACCCTAACCAAACCATACATTTACATATAATGTGTGATGTTCTGCAAATTCTTATCCATTTGTGTCTTGTGAAGCTCTTGGGAAAATGCTTTACGATACAAAAACATGGGCATCCCACGTCAAATCACCCTTTTTAATGATTTTTGTGCAAATGTTCAATTAATGTCTGCTAATGTTAGGCATCACTCCCACTAGTGTTTTGTATGGTATCAGAATCTCTACATATATTTCAGTGACCCTAATATAGATTATTTCAATAACCTTTCAATAATTGCCCAGACTTTTGTAAATGACAGAATGGATACTTAATTTTTATGTCCGATCTAAGATTTTCTACAATATGGACGTTTTACATGGATCAATCAGCTGTCTCTGTCTAGACGGTACACATGAAAGAGTAAAGCTGTTGCAACAGTATGTCATCTTTCAACAGACTATAAATCAACAAAATGTAACCATAAAAGGGTATAATTATACCGCACCGAAACAAAACACAGACTTTGGCAGATGTTCTACACTTTAGGGGCGTGTTACTAAAATGCAAGCAGGTTTGCCTGGATAGATAAATGCATGCAGAGTTCTAGTTTAGTTCTGTATTTAAAAAAACATCTACTCTATTAGAGGGCTTCTTTGGTGGCTTAGCATTTAAGGTACTCTAGACTGTGGACCAGAAGCTCCAGGGTTAAATTTTCACCTCTGCCAAGCAGAACACTGTTGGGTCCTTGAGCAAGGCCCTTAACCCACAACTGGTTTGACTGTAAGATTGTATCAGCTGCGAGTCGCTCTGGATGAGGGCGTCGGCTAAATGCAAATCAGAGATTAATTCAGTGTCAACCAATGTGCTCATGCACTGCTAATGTTCAAACAGGTATTACATTTGTATTACGTTCATTGTCCTCTATCAAGTATTGAATACATTTACCATTTAAACCTGGTTGTTTGAGGTTTCGGGAGTATCAAGATGCAAATGTAGGTTTTCTTTGACAAAAATCATTCATTATCCTTTCTGCTATCACATCTAAACCTGGCTGTAGCAATGCATACCTGGCAGGCCTTCCCAAACATTCCATCACACACCTGCAGCTCATTCAGAATTTCTCACTCTACAGTCCCCTCAACAATTACTGGCACCCTGGAAGGTCTGGAGAAAATGTGTACAGAGGCTTGGTCTCAAATTCCCTGCTCTGTATGTATTCTCCAACTTTACAAGACATTAGAAGAGAAGGCTACATGCTGTTTTATTGCCAATGGGAGAGACTTACTAAATGTAAGTATTAACTGTAGGGATGCCAATAACTGTGAAAGGTACTCTAAGCGTCATCCCACTGCTGTGTACCCTCACAGACTCCCTGAAGCTGCCTGCATCAGATTTAAAACACTCAAATCTCCCTGGCTGGAGTTTTCCTTGGCTGTCCGAACACTGAAATCCCAACCCCTTATTCTGCAATTAAGCAAGCACTTTGTTTGTCTGTGAATTCATTAAAGCTCCCCCCCAATGTTAAAACATAACTATGGTTTATCACACCTGAGTTCACTGTGTCTAGCCACACCCAGGCCTGATTATTGCCACACCTGTTCTCAATCAGGACATCACTTAAATAGGACCTGCCTGACAAAGTGAAGTACACCAGAAGATCCTTAAAAGCTACACATCATGCCGAGATCCAAAGAAATTCAGGAACAGTTAAGAAAGAAAGTAATTGAGATCTATCAGTCCTGGAAAGGGTTAATAAAGCCATTTCTAAACTTTGGGACTCCAGCGAACCACAGTGAGAGCCATTATCCACAAATGGTGAAGACCTGGAACAGTGGTGAACCTTCCCAGGAGTGACCGGCCGACCAAAGTTACCCCAAGAGCGCAGCAATGACTCATCCTAGAGGTCACAAAAGACCCCACAACAACATCCAAAGAACTGCAGGAATCACTTGCCTCAGTTAAGGTCAGTGTTCATGCCTCCACCATAAGAAAGAGACTGGGCAAAAATGGCCTGCATGGCAGAGTTCCAAGATGAAAACCACTGCTGAGCAAAAAGAACATTAAAGCTCGTCTCAATTTTTCCAGAACACATCTTGATGATCCCCAAGACTTTTGGAAAAACATTCTATGGACTGACGAGACAAAAGTTGAACTCTTTGGAACTCATTACGTCTGGTGTAAAAGTAACACAGCATTTCAGAAAAAGAACATTATAGCAGCAGCAAAATATGGTGGTGGTAGTGTGATGGTCTGGGGCTGTTTTGCTGCTTCAGGACCTGGAAGACTTTGCTGTGCAATAAATGGAATATGAATTCTTGCTGTCTAACCAAAAATCCGAAGGAGAATGTCCGGCCATTTGTTGGTGACCTCAAGCTGAAACGAACTTGGGTTCTGCAGCAGGACAATGATCCAAAACACACCAGCAAGTCCACCTCTGAATGGCTGAAGGAAAACAAAATGAAGACTTGAGTGGCCTAGCCAAAGTCCTGACCTGAATCCTATTGAGATGCTGTGGCATGACCTTAAAAAGGCCGTTCATGCTGGAAAACCCTCCAATGTGGCTGAATTACAACAATTCTGAAAAGATGAGTGGCCAAAATTCCTCCACAACGTTGTAAAAGACTCATTACAAGTTATGGCAAACGCTTGGTTGCAGTTGTTGCTGCAAATGGCGGCCCAACCAGTTATTAGGTTTATGGGGCAATCACGTTTTCACACAGGGCCATGTAGGTTTGGATTTTTTTCTCCTTTAATAATAAACACCTTCATTTAAAAACTGCATTTTGTGTTTCCTTGTGTTGTCTTTCACCCTGTAATTTGAATGTCCTTCGTTCGGAAAACCAATATTTGGGAAATAGGAGGTCTATTTTCATTATTTCCTATTCAGAAATCCCTAGCCGATTCCTGTATAATCAAAACTCCATCTAATTTCAATGATGTCACTGTAATATAGCAGTGCAGGTGAATTTATGAGTGCTTGGCTGTTATCTGCACACTGGACAGGGTTTCAGCTCACTAACAAGCAGGGTCGTCTTCAATAAAAGATGATGTGAGAGCCCATTACAAACAGCATTCTCTTCCAGATCCTGATCATTATTTGTTCTTGTTCTAAGTTAGGGTTTCAGACAGTGGGTAAAGGATTCAAACTAAATAAGGACTTCCCAGGCATACCATCAGGCACCTGCAGCTGATTCAGAAATCCTCAATCTAATTTCTCCCGTGTCACCTACTGCTACGTACCCTTACTGGTTCCTTTTAGCTACCTGCATCAAATTTAAGAGGCTGATGCTTACTTAAAGAGCAGCCCCCTCCAACCTGAAGGCTCTAAACAAATTCTGCTCTGTACCTGATACTCATAAAAATTCAAGCATGACTCCACTAGATTCCCTACAAGACAAAACAGAAGGTAAGAGTCAAGCCCATTTTCTGCATTGGCACCTGAGTGGTGAAGTGGAAATCTGCACAGACACAGAGAGAACATACAAACTCCACAACAGAGGAGTCTGGGTTGAGAATCAAACCGGGGACCTCTGGAGCTGCGAAGAGACAGAGCTAACCAATGTGCCACTCCAAATGAAAAAGAATAGCAAATATATTATTTCCCCCGGGTTGATGCCTGCTTGTCTTGATTAGATAGCAGGTTATGCTAGTTAAACACAGGTATGTGCCATTTAACTACTGTCCAATAAACGTATGTTCACTTTAAAGGCCAGTGTCTTAAATTATAACAAATTATGAAAGGAAATAAAAATCTGCCTTTTAACAGCCGGTCACCTCAACAATCAACCAGTGCTGCAGATCCACAAGCAGAGATGGGAGTTAAGAGTTTACTAGCGGAAGTCCATCGTTTGTGTTTGTGTAAACAAGTATAATTGTGTAACTACATTACTGGACATTTACCCATGTGCTCGCTAGCATATGTTTGGACTACAGACTGTTCTAACTTGGTTGATGTGTTTAGAGACTTTTTCTGCAAGTTATATGTTTGTGTGTATGACTTTCAGCTACTTATTTGTCAGAAACTGTAAATGGTGTTTGTATGTGTCTGGCGTAGGGCTGCAACAACGAATCGATAAAATAGATAATAATCGATTATTAAAAGTGTCGAAAACGAATTTCATTATCGATTCGTTGTGTCACATGATTTGTGTCCCCCGCCTTGTCATATCCGCTTACGTTATTTGCGGCACTTCAACGCTAGGGAAAAAAATACGAGCGATTGAACGGAGCGAGGCGGAACCGGCGCGGACGCGGAATCTTCAAAATAAGTTAGCGTTAACAATTAATACATTCTACAAATGAAACATGACCGACGCAGAAAAGAAAGTTCAGCTTAAGTCCTCAAAAGTGTAGGAACATGTGTAACATGCAAGCTTTGCAAAAGTGATCTGACCGGTGCTGATACAGCCCTCGAAACGAAACGAAAACGTTGCAGTCACTGATGAGGATGATCGGAGCTCAGTAGTGATGTGTCGGTCACGACCGATCCGGCTCTTTGAGATGAACGACAGGAACCGGTTCCTGATTGTGAGCCGGTTTATATATTTTTTTATTTATTGTACATTCCGACACATTGCTGCTTATTGCACTTCTGGTTAGATGCTAAACTACATTTTCTAAAACAGGTCAGATCATAACAGAAAGGAAAAGCAGGATCAACCCCTCAAAGATGAGATCCTTAGGGTTTTTTTATGCCAATGTTCATTAAAAACTGTAACCTGGGTGTTGCTTTTTCTTTTTTTTTAGATTTTGTTGAGTGATGTTTGGTTGATGATGTCTTGTTTCCCTGTATATAGTTGCAAATTTACAAATAATACACATAGTCAGAGACCTGAGACCAGATTGGACCTGTAATTGAGATGGGTCTTTGTTTTTGTATTTTATTTTACTGTGTTCCATTGAGTATATAAATAAAAAATACATTAATAATAACAAACTTTGGATATTATGTGTTTTTACATTAGTAATTCATTTTACACATAATTTGGTAATAAATTAAGTTACAACAAATCTAAAGAGCCACTTGGGAGCCGAAAGAGCCGGCTCTTTTTAGTGAGCCGAGCCAAAAGAACCGGCTCTCTGAAAAGAGCCGAAATTCCCATCACTAGAGCTCAGCAACAGCGTAAGTCACCACAATATCCCGAGTTTGTTCCATTTTGAAGTGAGGAAACGTAACGGCGCCCTCGCACTATGCGAACAGCACGGTTGATTCTGGTTAGCTGGATAATGACAGTTATGGAGTTATCAGAGACAGAAATCCTATATTGGCCAGGCTAGCCAAGTCCTATTTATGCATTCCTGCTACTTCAACACTGTCTGAGCGTCTATTTTCTGTGGCAGGAAATATAGTCTCTAAAAAGAGAGCCAGGAGCATGTTGACATGATAACATTTTTGGCTTGCAATGCAAAGTTCCTAAAGAAAGAGCGTGAATGAGTTTGTATGTAGTGTTTGCAGAGATGCACTTATTTTTCTTTATTATTTAATTTGTTATTTTAGTTTATTAATAAATTTAATTTATTATTATTCATTTATTGTAAGCACTTATTTGCTCTGTTATTTAATGTTATATTTCTGAATAAAGACATGAAAGTTTTTTTTTTGTTTTTTTTTAATCCCGATTCATCGTTTAATCGAAAAAATAATCAATCGATTATTAAAATAAATGTTAGTTGCAGCCCTAGTCTGGCGCATTGTAAACAGTAAATACTCCTTTGTTTGTTTAAAAAAAATAACTATATTCTCTCTAATCTATAACAATAACTGCTTCTAGTTCACTCATTGTGTTTCATCTGACTGATCCTCCGTGTTGTTCGTAATACTGTCTAGCCATACAATTTTGGTTTCCGTCAAACAAAAGTATCCACCATACCATCCTCTTAAATCTTACAACTTCCCACTAGACAGGGTTATGAATTTCATTAAATTTAAAATGTGGTGGCTTTAGGGATGCTGTGTAGATGATAAAAGCGTTCCACTCATGTTTTCAGCGGTATCAGCTGATGTATTAACATAACGTTTGCATGCAAGTTTTCTTGTGAAAATCCCCTTTATATTTACATTACAGCAGCCTAAAAGAACTGTGTGAGTATGCTATCGTCCATTTCGGTCAATATCCTGTTTCACAGAGCATAAATAAGGCAGTCGTTAAATGCATACCTGTATGCTGTCTGTGATAACTGGAATTCACGTAGCACGCCTCGACTGTACTGGTCTGGTCTGGTCTTGCATCCACCCACATAAAAACTTAATTTAAATTAGTATTTTGAGTACACCATGAGGCTGTCAGATTGCCAGTAATCAGTTACAAGGAAATGCAAAAGGATGTTAATCCAAGAAGATGCCCTACTTGAGAATTCATGTATATCATCCAAGCGTAGGTCTGACAGCAGTAGCATTTAATATTTTGTACTGACCCATTATTGTATAGTAATTTTAATTATAATACAGGAGGCATTTTTTGGCTTCAGTAATTCTCATTTTTAGATCTGTGCTGATTTAGAGCCCAAAATAGAAATCAAGCTGAGATAATGAATGAACTAGAACGAGTACGTGTTACTCGCAAGCATAAAGGGTGAGAGTGGAAGGGCACATTATTCTTGTTCCTTGGGCTGCACACAGATGATTCTGGACCCCTCAGAGATCTGGTTTATTTGGAGCAGCAGAATTGCATTCTCCTGGCCAAAATGAGATATTCCATCTTGACTGAGGCCTCTTCGTGGAGCACTAACTGAAGGATTGTGATTTATGGTCAGCTCAGACTGCCAAATAGTGAGTAGTTTTGGAGGAATAAAAGAGGGTGCTTGACTCATCTTGGACAGTCTGAGACGATACAGCCCAACATAAGCCACAGTGGAATAATAAATACCGATAATGATACATTATAGGTTAACACTAGGTTACTTTCAATATCATTATTGCTGAGTAACAAAAGACTATACTCAGTGTCTAAACAAATTAGATCCTTGCACCCTCTAATAAATTACAGCTTTGACACAGATATAACAGCACAGTGTTGCAGTAAGAGCACAAATAAACATATCCTTGGATAAGGCATTCAATTTACCTGCTGTGGTAAATATGAAATTGTTTTGAAAAGGATGCAAGACCCATATAATGCACTATATGAAGGTTTTTATTCAGCTGTTCTCTGATCTGCAGTGCCATGCTACTACTGCTTACTTATATCCAGTGATACTAGCTAGATAAAAATATTTATGCCCCAGAAAAAGCTTTGGTGTTTTGTAGCGTCTTGTCAGGTTAATGCAGCAAATGAACCAGGGTCACATTATGCGAATACCTTCACTTCAAGACTTATTGCAGGTAATGAGATCACCCAAAATGGTTCAAACTGTTCTGATCCACCCTAAAACACTGGGAACAAGTCCATTCCATCACAGGGAACCATACACACACAACTACAGCCATTTCAGAGTGGTCAGCCCACCTGGAGAAAACCCAAGCAGCTATGTGGAGAACAAGTTCAATTTCACAGAGACAGTTACTTCAGTCAGGGATCAAACCTGTGTTAATGGCTGTGTGCAAAACATCTCCATCTCACGATAATGAAAACAGGGACTGAGCTTTTCCTCTCAGTCCAAAAGATCCTCAAGATATAGGGTTCCCCCCCTCAGAGTGGAGAAACCTCTGACGAATATAGTTATTAGACACGCCATGTATTAGGAGTATGCGATATGTATCGTCTACAATAATATCTTAACTGTTGTTTCACATTATGCAAGCTGACATTAGAGTGTCACTCACAAAAAAACAGACAAAAACATGCCTCAAGGGTTCATGAATTCATAACATTATGTTGCCAGTAGGACATACTGACAGCACCAACAGAGGTAGCGTTCTACCTAAAAGCGCATGACTCAAATTAAAAATGACTGAACAAATTGCACTAGGAGAAAAAATACAGACACCACCAGCCTCACAGTGGTTTGGCTTTGACGAGACAGATGTTGCTCCAAAGACATAAACCGTCAAACTGTCAGAAATCAGTCAGCATTAAAGACGACCCAACAAACTTATTTCGCCATCTGCAAACAAACCACCGTGTAGAATATCAGGATTATGAAAGCTTCAGGAGACAGCTGTCCATGATGGGCTTAAACCAAGCCAAGGTACAAGCATAAAAACACCCTCAGCAAAACTTGGTGGATGCAACGAGTGCATTTACATGCACTTAATAATCCGATCCGATTACTCAAGTGGTCACGTACAGTAAACTCCGATCTAGAAATCAGATAAAGAGCTGGATTTTAGTTCAGTAATCAGATTTCTCAGTGCATGTTAATCAGTTTACCCCGTGTGCAGAGCGGTTAGCGGAAAAACACACGGTTGCCAGGTCTTCTAATTGTTACAGATTTTGCTTCTTCTGGGCTTATTTCCATAAATCTGGCATGAGATTCTCTTGCAGGATCTGGCAACCCTGGAATTAAACGCAGCACCTGTTAAACAACTATCGAACACTTTGTGGACACTACACCACAGAATATACTTGAGAAAATAAAGAATTTGATTATTTAAAGTTCAAAGTTCATGTAACATTTCTATGAGATTATTGGCTGGTTGCAAAGTAGAAATCCGATTCATGTAAACCCGAAGGTTTCCCATTATCTGATTCTCCAAGTGCATGTACACTGGTTGATCAGATTACTGACACAATCTGATTTTCAGTAGTTATCTGATTATTAAGTGCATGCACTCATTATGCCAAAAATGCCTTACGACAGGAAAAGCAACGAATGTTGTAACCAAGTACATCGTCACAGACACGGTACCAGTTCAGGTAGCGAGTGAGATGTTTCACAAATAAGGAAAGGATTCGTAGGCATTGGTATAGGGCAAACCATTATTGCTGCTATTTGGACTTTTCTGAATAAAAGCAGTTGTTTCCAATTGGCTGCTTTGTAACCCCTAAATAACTGGGCAGTGTACACTTGGTATTAACACGATCATTTCTGGTGTTCATTTTAAACATGCATTATTAATTGTCTGTGTGCACTTATTGTGTGGCAGTGTGGTATCACTCACTATTAAGGATTCATAAGCCCTGGCTCTCTGCCATTTCAGATTCCGTCGCTGCATACATAGCGAAGAGAAAACATGCAGTTTCTTGACCATACCAGTCATGGAGTAACATGTAGGGTGTTTGCCCATGGAAGTAAATCTATGCTTGAGTAATGCTAGTATTTACCTTTACAACAGCAAACAGAGTGAGAGTTCCATGTTGTTTTAGTTTGATCACAGTGATGATGTTTCTTCGTGCAAAAGTACTACTATATTCACATATATTCAAAAGTATTTGAAGCACAGATTAAATACCTGCCTAGTCGGCGTGTGGTCTTTCTAGCTGCTACATGATTAGACCGTTCCAAATAGTTACGCACCATTTAACAACCAAGGTCTTAACAAATTATAATAAATTACATTATTCGCACAATTCTGTCTTAACTCCAGAGGCTGCAGCCCTAAAGAGCCAATCAATGCTCTGATCCACGAACAGAGGCGGGAGTTTGAGAGCACAACTCCGTCATTCGTGTGTGTGTGCTTGCTTCCTCGTTAGCTAACATTTGTAGTGTGTGCTCCAACTCGGTTGATGTGTTTAGAGACTTTTTTTTTACATGCAAGTTACTAGTGTGTGTGAGAATGACTTGCTGCTACTTATTTACACCAAGCTGTAAATGGCATTCATAAGTGTAGGTGGCTGTCCTATTCTAAGTCCTTTGTTTTCCCTCCCCCCACTACCCGTATATTCCATCTAACCTAGAACTATATAAACTAGGGATGCACAGAATATTCGGCCGAAAATGTAAAAAAAAAAAAAACATGTAAGAAGGCCAAAGAATTATACTGAACAATGATGTTGTTGATGGCGCAATCAAATCACAACCAATGTGGAACGAGGTGCTCTTTGTAAATGCAGAAAACATTCCGGGTGTGTGGAAGCAGGGTTCTACATCAGAGCTTTGCACCTTCTTTTTAAAGAAATGTGAATGGAATATCTATTTAGAATATTTATCTAGCACAAAACGAGATCTTGACCTTGAATAAAATGCGCTAGCGCTTCAAGTGTTCATCGGGTCTGTGTCATTACCTAGTGATTACCCTTGTGGCCTACTTCCTATTTGGGGTGTTCTCCATGTAAAGCTTCCTAACCAACAATGGAACCCTAAGATTGGTTAATGATTGGTTAATTTAGCTGGTAACTGGTCATAAATTACCTGATTAAAGCTAGCTAGCATAAAGTAATAACAGGTGAAAAGGTCTAAAAAGTACATTCACAGAATTACATTTACAGTGGGGCAAAGAAGTATTTAGTCAGCCACTGATTGCGCAAGTTCTCCTACTTCCAAAGATGAGAGAGGTCTGTAATTTTCATCATAGCTACACTTCAACTATGAGAGACAAAATGAGGGAAAAAAAATCCAGGAAATCACTTTGTAGGATTTTTAAATAATTTAATTGTAAATTATGGTGGAAAATAAGTATTTGGTCAATAACAAAAGTTCAAACTCAATACTTTGTACATAACCTTTGTTGGCAATGACAGAGGTCAAACGTTTCCTGTAAGTCTTCACCAGGTTGGCACACACTGTAGCTGGTATTTTGGCCCATTCCTCCATGCAGATCTCCTCTAGAGCAGTGATGTTTTGGTGATGGTATCAAATGGTGTATGTCTTCCATTTTCTTACAATTGCTCCCACAGCTGATTTATTCACACCAACCTGCTTTGCCTATTGTAGACTCACTCTTCCCAGCCTGGTGCAGGATCTACAATTTTCTTCCTGGTGTCCTTCGACAGCTCTTTGGTCTTGAGTTTGGAGTCTGACTGTTTGAGGCTGTGGACAGGTGTCTTTTATACAGATAATGAGGTCAAACAGGTGCCATTAATTAAGGTAACGAGTGGAGGACAGAAGAGCTTCTTAAAGAATAAGTTACAGGTCTGTGAGAGCCAGAAATCTTGCTTATTTGTGGGTGACCAAATACTTATGTTCCACCATGATTTACAATTAAATTCATTAAAAAGTCTTTAAAAATGTGATTTCCTGGATTTTTTTTCTCATTTTGTCTCTCATAGCTGAAGTGTACCTATGATGAATTACAGACCTCTCTCATCTTTCTAAGTAGGAGAACTTACACAATCAGTGGCTGACTAAATACTTTTTTGCCCCACTGTATATTTAACACTCAGACACAGAACAATAGGTGCAATGCAATTTAATCATTTTAAGTCTTCCACATAGTCCTGCAATAAAACTTTATACGTATGTATATTTAAAATACCTTTTAAATTTACAATACAGTAGCATAAACGGACCACTGAAAGAACAAAGCCTGCATAGGAAATATAATTTTATTAGAAAACTATTTTATTTGAATTTTTAACTCGACCTGCTCCACATGTTCCCCAGTGGTGAATGAGGTTGATTTCACAATGACACAAGCACTGCCCCAAACGTCTATATTGCTTTCCATTTCCACAATTACAGCATCTCAGATCCACATTTCAATGGCATCACTAACTACACACAATAGGAGGGGAGACGGAGCATACATGGTTATCTGGGACAAAGCATCTCCACAGCTGCCTCCATTTGCACTGTGACACAACAGCAGCAATCTGTCTTACCTTTTATCTGTGTTGTTATAGTAACAACATACAAGCGTTCCTATCGTCTCCTCGATATCCTGAATGGATGTGAAGTGACGGTTCATGAAGTGCAGGTCCAATATAAAACTCTGAAATGATGTGCACAGATTTCTGCACAAATATATTTTTATGTATTTCATTATTGGAATGTTAATCAACTAAAAACGCAATTTCTAACATGTTTGACCAGTGGTGTCACCAAAGTGCATTTGTTACATATATCCATAATTATCAGCTAGCTAGCTCATACTACAACTCCAAATCCAAAAAAGTTGGGACAGTATGTAAATTGCAAATTTAAAAAAAAAGGATCAAAGGATCTCCAGTTTGCCAACAATGCTTGAGAAAAATGTTTAAAAGCAACGTTTTTAAAAGGACAAGACTGCACCACATCAGGAACCGTCATTCATCAATAGCTGATATAACCACATGAGCAAAGGATTCTTTGGAAAAACTGTCAAGCGCTACAGTATGGAGTTACATTCACAAATGCCACTTAAAACATTATTGTTCAAAAAATAAGTCTAATGTCACATGTCAAGCATACTTCAAGCTAATAATCGTATGATTTATCTACCTCTGGGAGGAGATGAGCTAGTATCATCGTTTCCTGGTTCTCACAGCTTAACAAGGTAGAGGGCAAAGCCCTCAACTATACCTCATAAACATTCAATAAAAGCCTCAAGTGCAGGGATGGATTCAAGCTGAAACAAAAACACTGACCATGTTGCTATTTTGCAGAAAGGTTTCAATATGTGCATTTGAAAATTGAGGGATCTTATCTTTTTACACTTGCGGTTTACATATAAATGTACGAAACTGTCTGTTAATTCTCAGAAAATGATGATTATATTTGGTTTTCGTCTTTGTACGTGTGTGCCAGAGGGAGTGACTACAAGAACGATAACAAAAGAGGGCAGGGGGAGAGAGAAAAATGAGGATGCTGGATATAGAGAGATGAAAAACAGTCTTTGATCTTTTTGTCCTGTGAGCTCAGCTGTCGTCCATGACTTCTCCCCAGGTTCACCGCCTTAATGTTCTGCAGCCTCGCTGGCTCTCCACCCACAAAGACCGAAGATCAAAGCAATTCAGATCTCTCCAATTCACAGACAAAAGCTAAACATCTACTAGAACTTACACGAGAACCCAGACATTCCTGCTAGGTCAAACATACCTTCTCAATTCAATCCCACCACCTCTGTTATAAAGGCTATGCTCACTAGAACATTACTGGCATCAATTAGAAAACTCGTTGCATATTGCTGGGTTGGACTAGGTATATTTGTGGATGGAAAAACATTTTCGCACTTGACAATGAAATTCAGAGTACAGTCAAACTGTCTGTACGTACAATGGTGCTTGAAAGTTAGTGAACGCTTTAGAATTTCTATATTTCTGCATAAATATGAACAAAAACAATCAGATTTCCATGCAAGTCCTAGAGGTAAAAAAGAGAACCCAACAAAAGAAATTAGATGCATATTATACAAAAAATAAATGCACCCAGACAGAAATGTCGAATTACTGCAAAACTCAGATATGTCAATGATTACAGGTGTAGACACGGAGTCTTGCCATAAGAGGGCATAAGTGTGCTTCAGAGGCTCTCACTGGCTACTTTTGGAAAGTGTACCTCTTTGTGAGAAATCGTTGACTGCTAGACATGCCTCTATGATTCACTCGAAGACATTTTGCCCACTTGACAGAAGGACATTTGTTGTCACTACACCCATTGCGTGTCCTGCCATCGACACCTTTGTTTGCAGTGGTGTAATGAACGAGGAACCTGGATGCCATGGACTGGAACCGTATCATCTTTATCAACAAGTCCAGGTTCTGTTTGGGATCCAGCGACAGGCGGGTTTGAGTACAGAGGCCTCGTGGTGAGTGCCGCAATCCTGTCTTTTGCTGTGGAGTGACACACTGCCCCAACTGCTGGTGTGATGGATGCGAATCTATAGACCCAGCTGCAACATCAATGGTCAAATGTGCCACAGGATACCAATAAACTTATCCTCTCGTTGTAAGAATGTAATCACTTACATTTATCATCATTACATTCATACATATAAAGTTTAATTCGATTCCAACAACTCCTCCATGGTGAGTTGGGTGTTTTCCATCAATGGGATGACAAATCAAGTGTGAGTGGCATCCTGTTGTGTTTTAAGAACAGGAATCTATCGAAGACCGATCTTCACAATACCCGTTTGTGGAAGTGCATTGTGACAGAGATTTCTGAGGACCTCAGAAACTATGTCGTTGAAAAAAAAATAAACTAGGTACAAATGGAAGACTTTCAAGACCATTGTTACCCTCTCCAGGAGTGATCAACAAAGATCAGCCCAAAAGCAAGGCGAGATGTAGTCCACAAGGTCATAAAGGAACCCAGAGTAACTTCTAAGCAACGAAGGATCTTTCTCGCATCGGCTAATGTTAATCTGTCCACCATCAGGAGAACACTGAACAATGATGTGCATGGCAGGGTTTCATGGAGAAAGCCACTGCTCTTCATGAAGAATTTCAGTTTGCTAAAGGTCAAACATTTTATGGGTGTAAATACACATTTTTGGTTTCAATGAGAAGCTTATGTCTGGACAAAGAAAACACTGCATTCCATCATAAAAACCTTATTCTACCTGTAAAATATGGTGGTAGAAGTATCATGATTTGGGCCTGTTTTGCCAGCAAAGCATAAAGGAAATGACTAAATCTGACCATGAACTGAATCTCAAGAGAACATGGGTCATGCAGCGGCAACAGCCCTACACACAAGCCATTCTAACAAAGAATGGTCAGAGAACAACATCAACATTTTGGAATGGCCAAGTCCAAGTCCTGACCTTAATTAAATAGGAATGTTGTGAAAGAACCTGATGAAAACGATTCATGTGAGGAAACCCACCAACAGAGTTGAAGCTGTCTTGTATAAAGTAATAGGCTACAAATCTTCCAAGCCAATATGCAGAACTAATCAACAGTTACCAAAAGCTTTAGCTGCAGTTAGTGGTGCACAAGATACTGAAAGCAACGGTTCACATATTTAAGCCATTCACAGATGTGTAATATTGTTTCTCATTCATTTAATTGTGTTCTCTGCATCTTTTAGGACTTGTGTGAAAATCTGATGATGTTTTAGGTCATGCTTATGCAGAAACAGAGAAAATGCTAAAGGGTTCACAAACTTTCAACCACAAATTCATTCCACAAGCTTGAACAGCAAAAATTCAGATAACGGGAGTCTATTTCCGTTATTATCTAAGAGGAAATCCCCACCTGGCTCCTGCATATTCAAAACCCTGCCTACATTCAATTACGTGAGCGTTTTATAGACACACATGAGACTTTGTGACAATCCTAAACTTCAAATTCCAGCCTGCCATGAGGTTCCACTGTCCACAAATTCAATGTTTATTATATACACCCAGATGACAGACTAGTAACAAACAACAAACCATTCACAAACTACCATAGAGGTCCATAATATTAATCTCACTGGGAGAGTAGAATGCACATTAACATGTTAGTGCCTCAGATTTAAAAAATGCTAATATACACATGCAGAGGGTTCATCATGCTTGTAATTACTGGCCGTTACAGTTCACAAACACGTCACTTCTACACCTTACTACTGTTCACTCCCCCTGCAGATAAACGATATTTCTTCATGTTCCTCTCTGATAACTCTGCCAGGCAGGATGGCCCACATTCAACTATTCACTACACTACATTAATCATTGATGGCCATTAATCATTGATACCTTACTTGTCACAATATAAGTGAGAGTAAAAGTGATTCACACTTAAATGTCCTTACTCACAGCATTCACAGTGAAGCCTTGAGACGACGCTTCAAAATAAATTCCAGGACTGGCAAAGACTTTCTGACAGACGTTTAGTCTTGGATTTCAAAATAATATCATTATTATGTCAAGGGCTTCAGGTGTAAGCATATGGGGGTATGAAAAAGTGGTTGCCCCCTTCCCGATTTCCTATTTATTTGCATGTTTGTCACACTTCAGTGTTTCGGAACATCAAACCAATTTAAATATTAGTCAAAGACAACACAAGTAAACACAAAATGCAGTTTTTAAATGAAGGTGTTTATTATTAAGGGAGAAAAAAATCCAAACCTATATGGCCCTGTGTGAAAAAGTGATTGCCCCCTTTGTTAAAACAACTTAACTATAGTTTATCACACCTGAGTTCCCTGTCTCTAGCCACACCCAGGTCTGATTATTGCCACACCTGTTCTCAATCAGGACATCACTTAAATAGGACCTGCCTGACAAAGTGAAGTACACCAAAAGATCCTTAAAAGCTACAGGAACAATTGAGAAAGAACGTATCTATCAGTCTGGAAAGGGTTATAAAGCCATTTCTAAAGCTTTGGGACTCCAGCGAACCACAGTGAGAGTCTGTCCAAACAATCAAAGCATTTAAAAGATTCAAATTTGTGATTATTATTTTATGACCACTAGAGTTAAAGCCATCCCTTCCACTAATAACAAAGATCATTATCTAATCCTGTTTGAAGCCCCACCGTCATGCTCTGCAGACCCAGCCCCCAAAAACCAGGGGTGCCTCCACATGACACCTTATAAATTCATCAAAATATACACTATACTTAAAAAAAGCTGAATAATTGACTAATCAACTTCTAAATTCAAATAAGCATTAAGTACTAAGGACTATGCAGATTTACATAACTGTTTAATAGTTGATTTCTTTGAGCAAAAAGTTCAAAAAGTCATGCCCAATCAAAATAATAATCAATACATAAATACTGTGATATCAATAAAAGTGATATACCGTAACCACCAGAATCTTTGACAAAAACTGGGATAAATGTTTAGAAATCCTTGCCACCACTGCAAAGAAAAAGTGTCAATCCAAGCTGAACCAGCAATTCAATTATCCCCTACTTGTTAAAACCCCTTGGGACGCCATGTCAGTGTTATGAATACAGGCAATAAAATATGTTTTGTATGAAATCACTCAGTCTTTCTGTTAAGGCTCCGTTTTGAACCGTTCACAGTCTAACATCATCATTTCGCCCACCACTATCTCTAACGACAGGCTTTTGTTTTATTCTCAGTGTATTGCACTAATTTAACATCTTGTAAGACGGGCACAAGCAGCACCAGAAAAACTCTTTTACAAACAATGCATTATGCAGGACGTACGATGACAATGCAAAGATCTGCAGTACGGCTCACAAGAACATTTCCTATGCAGATGATGAGAATTTTCCACCGCCTCCGACTGTCTCAAGAGCAATAAATTATACGATCTTAAAAGCACCTCAGCTTCATAGAATTGCTCACTCTTGTGAAGAGGTTTATCATACCACACACTCAGATTAGTAATGGTGTTCTTAAAATGTTAACATAATGTTAGTTCAATTACATGTGATTTGGTCTATAGCCCGGCCGTTGAATCGAAGTTCGCAGTTATGAGCCCCCCAATTTGCCAACTAACATGAAGACTACCGGAACTCTAAGCAAGATGGCCCTAAAGTATCTACAATCCTGTTCGGTTCATGAAGTGTCTCAAGTCCCAGTACCTTGCATGACTGGTGGCCGACACTCCTCCGCAACGATCAGCGTAGAAGTTTTGTTATGGGTACCTCTGTCTGGTTAAGATACTGGATATGGACCAGAAGGTCCAGGGTTCAAATCCCCAACCTCTGCCAAGCTGCACTGTTGGGTCCTTGAGCAAGGCCCTTAACCCCACAACTGCTTGGATTGGTAAGACTGTATCAAATGTAAGTCACTCTGGATAAGGGCGTCTGCTAAATGCTGGAGATGTAAATGCGTCTTTTCCACCTTGTCAAGGGATAAATTGGGTCTAGGGGGTGGGTCTGTGGTTAGCGCATGAGGACCAATGGTGCCCCTCATGTCTTGCATCACAGTGCAACATCAGCCTGACGCTCAACATGGTGGGCAGGAAAAATTGGAACAAAATTTTCCACTTCCATCTTTAAAGAAGTACTGTCACGTCCACCAGGAAAAAAGTGGAAGGTAACTATGGAATAAGGAATGCACCAATAACGATACATAAAATTTTGCATATTGGTCGATAAGTATCGATCCGATATTCAATGATAACGCTCATTCTACCACTTCACTTTATATAGACTGAATCAAGTAAGTGTTAGATACAAAGGTTTTCGCAAACTCACCGTTTACCTGGGCAGCACTGCTCCCTACAATAACTGAATAAAAAAGTAAGTAAATGCGTTATTTTGTTAGTCTGTGCCTAGTTGGATTAGTAACTTAAAATGAACCGATCTGCCACACAACCTTGATGACAGTGTCAATTATGCCTTCAATAAAAACTACAGGGGACCGTCAGTGGTCTTCAGAGCCTCTGTCCATATCGTTATTCCAATAGAGTCGAAGCTCAGCTCGTGCCGAATGAACTGAAATTGGTTGTATCTTTCATCTATTCTGAACACGTGGTCAAGGAGAGAGTTACTGAGTACATTTCAATAACAGTCTATAGGGAGATCCGAGTGAGGCTCCGGGGGACTGTTCTTACATTTGTTCTGCTGGAGATTAGTAACACATTGTTAGCTAGGTGCATGTTCTTGATGAGAGAAAACAAGATGTTGGCATAAAAAGAAAAATGGGAGAAATGCTTGGTTTCCATTCACCTGAAACATATAGGTTGCACAAATCTGGGCACCCAAACATTACACCCCTCAAAACACGAGTAATTAGCATGGAGTGTCTTTTTGACCGTCGCTATACAAGAGTTATCAATCTTCTGGGAAGGCTATCCAGTAGAATGTGGAACATCACTTGAGGTAAGGCATTGATGTTGGACAATAAGACCTGATCACAGTTGCATTTCGATTAAATCTCAGTGATGTTTGGTTGGAGTTAAAGTCTAGGCTCAGTGCCAGTCTGCCAAGTTCTTCATAGTGTTTTAGGAGGGCGGGACAGAAAGGGTTGAAACTTACTTGTTGGGAGAGGGAACCTATTAAAATGGGATACTGAAAGCCCTGAGGTTGTCAGTATAACTCGTTCTGTGTTTTTTATTGGAGATTCTATGCTACTAGCTTCATATTGTGAATCTCTGAGCTGTCGATGTTACTGAAATAAGAAAGAATAATAATTAGAAGAGTGGTTTTTTGTCCACAAAGTTTTGGCCAAAAGTATACGAGATAGAGTCAAATTCCGCAGTACACTCACGTTCTTCTTCAGATGCTACAATATAAAATAAATACCTATTGACCTCATAATAAATGACTGAAACCACATTAAACCAGGAAGTGGGAGGTAGAGTAAAAGCCATTTGTGGACTGTGGGAGCTAGCAGTTAAAGTCCTGGATTATGGACCAGCAGATCCAGGATCAAATCACCACCTCTGGCCAGCGGCCATGTGGGTCCTTCAGCAAGGCCCTTACCACCACCATTGCTTGGTTAGGCATGAAAGAGTATAGCTGGATATATAAATATATGGATAAGGGGCATCTGCTTAAATGACTAAATGTAAAATTTAGGAACCCCCCACACGACATGGCTGTCTGAGAAATGGTGAGTTCCATAAGGTGTCTCGTCTCTACCCACACCAGCAATCTGAAGCGAACTATACTTTATATATATCTGACTCAATGACTTAAAAATACTGTAATGGACAGAGATAGCATACGATTACTTGACTGGGGACCGGGAAACTCCAGGGTTTCAAATCCCACTCTATAAGTTGTCACTCTGGGTTCCTAAAGGAGTCGATTAAATGACCAAGTGGAGAAAATTTTAAAGCCACAAGACTACGCAAGGAACATCTGTAGGCAGTAAAATTTGGAGATAAATACAGAAAGCCACACCACAAAGTGAGTAAATGGGGGAATAAGATACAAAAGGAGGCTGAACTGGGGGCAAAGCCCAATGTGCCAAACTCTCGAACCATAAAGGCCAAACAGTTCCAAATTAGACAAGTCAGCAGGAGTCACAAATTACGGCTGACATCTTCAGGAGTAAGCCGAAGTCATTGAATATGCCAGAACAAGAAATGCAGTACTCTTGCAAAGTCTATTTATTAGAATACCAGCAGGAAAACAAAATAACTTTGTTTGCGGTACTAAAAAACAGAAAAAAAAATCAACTACAGAATATTAGAGGCCGGACTGGATCGCCCCTGGCCTGGACAGAGAAAAGACATAAAAGACAGGTTCGATTAAAGGAAGGAACTCTGAAGAAGCCTGGTAGAATATACCAAAACATTACTTCAGAAAACTCGGAAATCTCCCCAAGGAGAGTACAAGATTGTGCTTAGTGTCAGTGGAGGTTACACAAATAACTGACTTTTACATGCAGGAAGCCATTCTGTTCTGAAAATGGTTATAACATTTTACAAGTGTAATGGGGGTCTAAACACTTTTGACATAGTACTGCAATTTTTTCCTATGAGTAAAAAAAAAAAAAAAAAATTACCTAAGCACCTATAGTACGCTAAAATCATATATACCTTTGTGATATTGTCAACCAGTTTCTACCCAACAGGTGAGAGTAGGTGAAATTGCACACTGTCAGAGTTAAACTAATCCGTTTTGGTTGTATGAAATTAAAGCCTTACACTGTATTAAGAAAAAAAAAATACAGATTATTTTAAAATGTAGCTCTGTGCATTCGGTTTTATAAATGAGGTGGTTGTCTGTAATGTAGTCCATTGACCTGGTATAACATCTGGACATATTGTCTTTTCAGACTGAAAGGTTTAGGGATTTTGTATGTAATATAGGGATGCCAATATAAAATTTGGGGATTGGATACTACTTCCAAGTAAACACGGAGGGCCACATGAGCATGCATCACTGTGCTGGGACTCCGGTAGTGTTGTAGCACCAAGGTTGTTTCCCCTCTTCCAGACACAGCCAATCATGTCTGCATTCGACACTCAACCTGACCAGAGGGGGACTTAAAACCTGGGTCTTGCGGTGGTGGTAAACCACTGTACACAAAACAAGAATTCACGAAGAGGACTGAAGGACATCACACATCCACTTAAAGTACAAGTCTTTTCCAGGCCTCATGTTCGTGAGATGTGAGAAGAGACAGAAAGCAACTAAAGGAAAAAACCCATATACAACAGCCAGAGCAAAAAAAACACTCTACACTGACAAGAAACCCTAGCCGGGACCAAATATGGTCAAATAAAAGCCAGGATTAGCCACTGCACCAGCATGCAGCCCATTTACATCATCAGCTTTAATTTTTAATAACTCAAGCTAAGTGCTAGTATGGCAAAACCATTAAAAAAAGTTTATTTTTAAATAAGGAAGGAGGGGGGGAATCAGGGCGCAAAACAAACTGGTACAGGAGAGAAACAACAAAAACAAAAAATGTGCAAAAAAAAACAGACTGACAGAAAAGACCAAACCAGACAAGCCAGATAAAAGTGAAAAAAGACAAAGAGAAAAAGATAAACAGCCGGCACATCCCCCTTGCCAGCTCAGCGGCTTTTCATTATTACGACTGCCTGTGCTGGCTGGAGGGTCATTGCCTATTGCTGATCCATCAGAACATGCCAGCCTCACCACATGATGACATCGTCACGGGCTGACTGTCCTGATCGCCTTGCTGCAAAGCATGAATTTATGTTACAGTGAACTGTAACATGGATAATCCATCATTTTTGAGGTATAGCAGGCTTTAAGAGTGAGGGCTTTACCAAATCCTGCCTTCGCCCAAGCCAGTTACATTCAATTAGACTTTATCCTTTTTCTGTTACTTCCACACAGACAAACACCTTGCTCCATAAGTCTGCTCTAAGATCACAATTCCAGTGTTTATAATGGACGCAGTCCAGGCCTTTATGTTCGCATCTACGGACGTTATTGGCAAGTATCCAAAAACCATATATACTAGGTACTAATTTAGTAAGTCAATATCTTTCTAATGCAATTGTTGGTGCCCCTAACATGGCCAAACGATAACGCCTCTCACTTCAGTTTATATTCCACTTTGTTTGCAGGGACCACAAATTTACATAAACCGTGATGGTTCAGAAGAAGGCAATGAGGACATGTCTCGGAATCAAAAAACAAAAAACAGTTCAAAGCCAAGCTAGTCTAAGGCCCCTTTTTTGGCTTCAAAAAAAAAAAGGGAAACAGCAGTGACAACCAAAAACCAAACATTTTTCCATGTGCCCGTAACAAGGAGTACTAGGCCTCTGAAAGAGGAATCAGAACCCCATAAATCACAGATTCTACCTTGACATTCAGATAGGTGCATCTGTTCAACCAAACACCCTCTTGATGACAACAGAGGTCCATTTCAAATCAAAGCTGCAGTAGTGTCTAGTGGCATTCACATTTGTGGTAAGATGAAAGGCTTTCTTATTGTATGTAATTCAAAAGGTTTCTTGGCACCAAGGTGATGTCTAATTGTACAGTTGGAAAATCAGCGACCCCAAAATGATACCATGTGTGTATGGGAAAAATACAGACATCATCTTCCAGGCATGGTCATTACAACAAGTATTAGCCTAACATTAGATCTTCAAACGTACACACACAGTATTTTATAGGCTTTGTCTGATAGGCCAATACACTACTGTCTCATGTTGTTTGTTTTGTTTAATCCTCCTCAAATTGATAAATGAAATTTGGCCTCCATGTCATATTTGTATGCATGTACCTCATATCCTACAGAAACAAAAGTACAGATGATCAACTAAGAGTTCCTACACTATGCTGAACTTAAAGAACTAAATAATAAATGGATGCACAAGATAATTACATTTTGTTTTTGTTAAAAGAAATTTCATTTTACTTTAACAACATAAAACTGATTAACATTAATAACATTTGACCCACCTTTACCAAGGGTGTCAATTCTGGATCTGAAGAATTTAGGTCCGTCTTCCAAGAATGACTAGTTGTGCAATTACATTTCTTGTATGGATGCATGGGGAAAGGTGCCTTCACACACAATTGTATATTTATAAATCAATGATACAGGTGTGAGACTAGTGCATTAAAAATGCAAAAAACCATGTAATTCAAATCATACACTTGAGATGATGTGGCTGCTTAAGCAAAGGGAACAACTGGAATGTAAGGGGTACTAGAGAAAGGTGCGTTTACTCTAACTGAATTACAATAGCTGCAGTATATGGTAACTGTGGCACTGTCCTCAACAAGCAGACTCCTCTTATAGGATAGAATCGCTGCAGTTGAACTGCAGATAAGCTGCAATGACTGCAGCATATATTGACTGTAGCATATAGTAACTGCAGCAATCATTGTGTCCACATGATTGGACTACATACTGCAGTAACTGCAGCACTTTTACTGCATTAACACAGCCATTTTTGGATAGTTATGTTTTAGATTAATCAACACAGTTGCACATAATTCTGTGATTAAAACTAGTAAAATAAATAGCTCTGCTGTCCCAAATACAAGCTGAATCCACAACACGGTCTGTGTGATCCGTCACAGGAATCCAGAGCATCGGTAGCATCCCAGAGGATCAGGAAGACCAGAGCAAGAAATCTTTAGCAAACAGGGTGAATTTTTTGGGGAAAAAGTTCTCTTAAAATCGCATTTTGCATGCACACACACTCAAGCACACGCCTCACTGGTGGGGACTTACATTTACATGTACAGCATTTAGCAGATGCCCTTATCCAGAGCGACTTACAATTGGTACAGTCTTACAATCCAATTGTGGGTTAAGGGCCTTGCTCAAGGACCCAATAGTGGCAGCTTGGCACCTTCTGGTCCAAAGTCCAGTACCTTAACCACTAGGCTACCACAGTCACCTACTTTGACTGACTTTCCATTGACATAATGATTACAGTAGTTAATTAATGCTACATCTTTACCCAACCCTAACCTTAACCTCAGTAAAGCAACTCCTAACTTTTTTGGTTTTTCAATAGGGGACCAGAAGATAAAAAATGTTAGATCTTTATAACCTTCTGGGGACAATGTGGTCCCCACATGGACGTATAAACATGAAACACACACTTTATCATCATCTTTGTTGAGATTTCCCACCGACTTCTATATTACTAGTCAGTTGAATTAAACAATTGAATTTCTTGGGCCGATACAATAACCGATTTTTAGCACATTATTGTGGCAGATACTGATGTTAAAAAAATTTAATTTAACATGTATGCATTAAAAAAAATTTCAAATTATAATCCATTTAAGAACTTTTGTTAAAAACTGGATCAGTAATTCATTTTAGCAATAAAATGATATAGCAATAAAGCTGTTAAATTAGACATTATTACTGTAAGTACTAGGTGCAGTTCACTCAAAGGAAAAATGGCCTCGTTCCATTTTCTAACCCTCTTTTAAAAAAGTAAGAATCTTTTTTTAGGTATTGAATTGGTTCATGCAGCAACAAGAACAATTAAGTGTATAAGAAAGCCCCGAGACTGAGAAGCTCCAAGAAAGAATATAACTGTATACATCACTATACTGTCAGCAACATCAGATATTTAGCTTGATGAATAACAGCCGAAAGAAAATACTAAGAAATATTCATATGTAAATATATAATAAAAATCAGTTATAACATCGGCAAATATTCTAATATCAAACCGATGTCGATAACTGAAAAAAATTTATATATTGGCAAATAATATATCGTGCATCACTATACAGTACACTACTGTAGCTATTGAATTCTGTGTGTACACCTATACCTAACATCATCCTCAGTTACCAACAATTATTTTGGCTTGTTTGATTTTTCAAACTTAAAAAGATTTTATTTAAGCAGTTTTTCTTGCGAAGGACCAGCCAAATGGCCACACACAAACAAAATCTAACCTGTTTTTCTGTCTTCACAATCTGTTTACTCTGCTTCGGCCCACAGGAACACTGAATGGAACCAAATGAAGGTTTATCACTGCACATGAGCATGCAATTCCTTCCTGTCTTCTCTCGACAGCACATACACTCACACTTGCCAATCAGCAAACCTACTGTCAAGTTTAGAGACCACTTCATGGAAACACTGGCCAACACAGTTTTTCCACTGACATCCTTCTTCCCACTTTTTTAAACATCTACACAAGTATTGTTTTCTGTACACACCGTGGTATGACCAACAGATGCCCACATTTAATGCTGCATTCATCCACTATTGACATCACTATTAACATCAAGGAATAAGGCACTGCAATTGGTCCAATTTTGACATCAATATTTACTCTCAATCAGTTGCTTGCTACTATGGCTTTATTTCCACTTCGTATTTTTAAGAGCCTTGTATCTGGATTATACACTGATAACACCAACTACGGCATTTACACTTAATACAGTCTAACCACGTCATCTCCAACAAACCCCCCACCCAGTTCTCTCGCCAATCTCACCTCTTGCCATCCCTAAAAAGTGACAAATGTCTTGCCAGCAATGAAATTCGACCGCCTTAAGCTGCCAAGTTTTCAGCCCCACGGTCGGTAGGTGGCACTTTAATCCTACTAACAGGGTCGTCATCCCTGCTTTCTTCTCAGCTGACAGCTCTGGACCCTGCTCACTCTGCTGATGCCTTGCTGCTAATTGTTATTGCTCCGTTGAGGTGTTAATCTAATTGTCAATCTTTAAATTGGCCGAAAGCATACAACAGGCAATGGTGTACTACTTCGAACAATCAGAACTTGTTATTCATCGCAGACTGGACACTTCATGAGCTTCGCGTCACAACCGTCAATCATGGACTATCTGTCAAATTTGCATAAATGAATAGAAACTGTACATAAAAGGACATGTACACTGTAAATGTGATTGTACAATCACATGGGCTGCTCAGTAACACATGTCAGCATCAGGTATGAATGTCACTGTCTATTTTTTATTTTTATTTGCCAACTCACCTCACCAAAAACAGACATGTGCGAGATGAGTTTAGAATGTAGTTCAATACGTCTAAAGTCAGCCAGACTGAAATCTAATTGCTGTACCCTGATTAATATGGAAATTAGCTCATAAGACTGGATCACCCACCTTCTGTTGTTTACAGTTGTTATTTGCAGATGACAGTTACTACATGAAAGCTTGGGATTATAATTGATCCATTTCCTTAAGCGAAGAGGAAGGCACCATCTTTGGGAGTTAGCGTAATGTAATTTAATAATAATAAGTTTAATTTATATAGCGCCTTCCACAGTACCCAAGGGCGCCTAACAACAAACAACACATGCTGTACACAACAGACAGTAGACAAACAACAGTTCAAAACAAGGAAACACATTAAACATTAGTTGAAGAGATTTAAATTGCGGAAGGGTAGAAGCAGACCGAACAGATGCTGGAAGAGAGTTCCAAAGGTACAGCAAAGGATCTCCCACCCATGGAGGAAAGCCTGCATCTATACTGGATGCGTTTGTGAACCGGGAGCCAGTGCAGTTGGCAGTTCTTTATTAGATACACCTGTTTAAGTGCTTGTTAACACAAACATCCAATCAGCCAATCACATGGCGGCAACTCAATGCATTTAGGCATTTGGTCAAGACGACCTGCAGAACTTCAATGTGAACATCAGAATGACTATTTAAGTGACTCCGAACATGGCATGGTTGTTAGTGCTAGACAGACTGGTCTGAATATTTCAGCAGCTGCTGATTTTCATCACAACCATACGTGTTTACAGAGAATCATTTGAAAAAGAGAAAATATCCAGTCAGCGGTAGTTCTCTGGACTTCTGCTGTGACTTTCAGATGGTGGAATCAGACACAACATGAAAGCATGGATCCATTCTACATTGTATCAGCAGTACGATTGCCATACCGCCTTGACCTAGCCAGTGGACAAGCAAAATAGTTGTGAAAGAAACATAATTAATATAAATTATTGTTATTGTATTTAGAGTTAAACATGAATCATTTTTCATAATATGTGCTTCAAAAGCAAAAAATACCAAAATGTTTCTCAGTGCTGTGCCATTCTGTCGTTTCCTGTGTAAGGAAATGAAATGGTCAGGTTCCTTGTTCCACCACAGGAGTCCCATTATGCCCCCAGCAAAGGTAGGAGACAGACAGACATTCCTGTTTGGTGATGTTCAACCTTTCTAGGAAGCATGTGTCCTTCCGTGATGGCATTCAAAACATGCACCATCTGCCTTCTTCTGTCACACCATTTTCTTTCTCAGCTTCTACTTTAAACCTGCCACTGGTGCCCTCGGTCAAGCTTAATGGCCTGAAGTCAGCCCATGGCTGTTTTGCTGAACTGGTTCCTGGTCCCAATTGGGCTGTTCACACAGGGGTCATGTACTGACAATAATCACCAGGGCTGCACAAAGTACAACAATAAACTGAATTATTTAGCTCTTTCTTACAAGAACATATGTGTTTGCACTATAAATAAAATCATCTTCAGTGCCAACCCCAAAAGCTCTGAACACAAGGTGGGAAAATTCCCAGTACTGGTTGCCAGCCCATCACAAACATGTCACACTGACATAGTAATTAACACTTAGGGGCAGCTTAGAGTAGCTAATCCACCTACATGCACAGTTTTGAGAGGTAGAAGGCAACCAGAGTGCCCAGAACAAATACGGTGAAAACACAACACAAACAATAGCCACAATAAGGGCTCAGATTTCTGATTTCTCCTATGAAGCAATGAAACCGAAGTGACGCTGCCCTCAATCACTTTCACCCAAAAATACAGCTCTAGCCTTTGGCATTATAATATTTATTTCCATTAGTTAAGTACACAACACATTAAAAATCCCATCTATGAATTTATTACCAACACAGGCATTCTTGTCAACTAATCTTCTCAGCCTTGGTAGTGACCAAAAAGGTGATAGCCTGAGCTAGAAGAAAGTAGTTAAAGGAAGCTCACAGCATCTTTGCAGATCTTTGGTGAAGCTACTAAAAGACCCAATACAAGGAAACTGATGCCAGTACGTAAGTTAAAACTTAAGTTTCACAACAACATCACAATGTGTACAACAATGCACAACACTCTGCTCAGTACTGTGTGACAGTGGATTCCCTTGCATAAACACAAAAAGATGGCAGAGCAACTGCGAGGTTGGACAACATGCCTGATTCACAAGATCTACTAAGATGATATCCTAAGATGCTTTTTGTTTTGTTTTGTTTATTTAACATTTCATCAGCATCAATGGCTATTTATGACAAAAGCAAGATTACACCAGCACAAGAGACATTCATACTGGGCCAATTCAGAGCGACCAGTTAACCTAATGCATGTCTTTGGAATGTAAGGGGAACCCGGAGTGCCCGGAGGAAACCCACGCAAACATGGAGATGACATGCATACCCACAGGCATAGTTCATCGTCAGGGCCGAATCAAAGATCTATGGAGTTGTGATGTGTTCTTTTTGATTACAGTCCCTAATGATTATTTGTTTTGTTTTTAGCGTCATCAATGACATTTTGGGTTAATCATGGCAGAAAGTTTAGTGTAGTACTCGTTTGTCTATGGCAAAGTAACAGCTGAGACAGTCCCTAATGAAATGAATACTTTTTATTAAAAGTTTTCATTCAGTGTGTTCAGTTCATTACTGAAAAGTAATAACTATTTTATGTTGAAGCTTATATTGTCCACTCGTATGGGGATGTTTTTTAAAGTATAAACTTATGTATTGTCACAAAGGAGCAAGCAAAAAAACTAATGTAACTAATGTATTGTAACTAATCAGTGATATATACAGTGGGGCAAAAAAGTATTTAGTCAGCCACTGATTGTGCAAGTTCTCCTACTTAGAAAGATGAGAGAGGTCTGGAATTTTCATCATAGCTACACTTCAACTATGAGAGATAAAATGAGAAAAAAAATCCAGGAAATCACATTGTAAGATTTTTTAAGAATTTAATTGTAATTATGGTGGAAAATAAGTATTGGTCAATAACAAAAAGTTCAACTCAATACTTTGGACATAACCTTTGTTGGCAATGACAGAGGTCAAACGTTTCCTGTAAGTCTTCACCAGGTTGGCACACACTGTAGCTGGTATTTTTTTGGCCCATTCCCTCCATGCAGATCTCCTCTAGAGCATTGATGTTTTGGGGGCAACACGGACTTTTCAACTCCCTCCACAAAATCTTCTATGACGTTGAGGTCTGGAGAACTGGCTAGTCACTCCAGGACCTTGAAATGCTTTTTACAGAGCCACTCCTCCTTCGTTGCCGCGAGAGGGTGTGTTTGGGATCATTGTCCCCATGTTGGAAGCCCCAGCCACGTTCCATCTTCAATGCTCCCTCAGTGATGAAAAGGAGGTTTTGGGATTAAAATCTCCCCACCACAATGGCCCTGTTCATTTCTTCCTTAACACAGATCAGTCGTCCTGGTCCCCTTTGCAGAAAAACAGCCCCAAAGCATGGATGTTTCCACCCCCATGCTTCACAGTAGGTATGGTGTTCTTGGGATGCAGCTCAGAATTCTTCTTCCTCCAAACACGACGAGCTGAGTTTTACCAAAAGGTTTATATTTGGTTTTTCATCTGACCACATGATATTCTTCTCCAATCCTCTTCTGGATCATCCATATGCTCTCTGGCAAAACACTTCAGACGAGCCCTGACATGTAACTGGCTTCTTAAGCAGGGGGCACGCCTGGCACTGGCAAGGGATCTGAGTCCCTCTCGACGTAGTGTGTTACTGATGGTAGCCTTTGTTTTTACTTTGGTCCCAGCTCTCTGCATGTCATTCATCAGGTCCCTCCGTGTAGTTCTTGGGATTTTTGCTCACCGTTCTCATGGATCATTTTTGACCCCACGGGATGAGATCTTGCGTGGGGCCCAGATCGAGGGAGATTTCAATTGTCTTGTATTGTTTTCATGTCTTTCCATTTTCTTACAATTGCTCCCACAAGTTGATTTTTATTCACACCACCTGCTTGCCTAGTGTAAGATTCACTCTTCCCAGCCTGGTGCAGGTCTACAATTTTCTTCCTGGTGTCCCTTCGACAGCTCTTGGTCCTGAGTTTGGAGTCTGACTGTTTGAGGCTGTGGACAGATGTCTTTATACAGACACGAGGTCAAACAGGTGTCATTAATACAGGTTAATCAGTGGAGGACAAGAAGAGCTTCTTAATGAAGTTGTCACAGTTGCCCAGAAAGAAATCTTGCTTGTTGTTGGTGAGACCAAATACTTATTTTCCCACCATGACTTAAAATTAAATTCTTCTTTAAAAATCCTACAATGTGATTTCCTGGATTTTTTTCCTCATTTTGTCTCTCATAGTTGAAGTGTTACCTATGATGAAAATTACAGACCTCTCCTCATCTTTCTAAGTAGGATGAACTTGCACAATCAGTGGCTGACTAAACACTTTTTGCCCCACTGATAGAGATCGAGATAGAGCACTGTTTTAAATTCCTGTTTTTTTCGAAAGTTGGTGTATACAATTTAGTACACCATCATATTTAAGTCACTATGAATTAAAAACCATTAATCACCAATCATCTGTGTGTGTATTCGACAGATGTATACACAATAATGAAAGGCAAAGTTGGACACTGGGGCTGAAAACCCTTCCGCATAGTTTGCTTCTTATGAAAAGCATAAGCCCCGATGTGAATCCTATCGTGTGCAGCAGATGCCAGCATGTCCTCAATCCACCCAATATGACTGTATTAATAATTACAACTGGCACAGACCGCACAGAAGCCTGCAGTACATACAGATCATTCTCCTCATGGTCGTTCTCTACCAGTCAAAACAACAGCATGAGCGGATGCGGAGAGCACACTGCTCTATTATAGGTTATGCTTTCCTAAAGGGAACCTCAAAATCAATGAACTGTATCAAACAGCAAGATAAAGCTCACACCCCATGTCATTCCAGTTTGTTTCCATCAACGACAAACTACCGATAAATCACTTTCCTATCAACGCAACAGCAGATTCTGTTATGGATGGTGAATTTCCATCAGTAGGTCAAAGCAAGTGTGTAGTTGTGTCAAAGTCACTCACTGCACACAGATTACCAAGTCAGCAGAAGGTACTTACCCATACGTCAAATTGCAGACAGGCTGTCCCGGGTAGAGAGCATACTCCGAGTAGCCCTGTGGGTTCCACATTGCTCGTTGCAGGTGAGAATGCTGAGCAGGGCTGCTGTTGCCGCTGCTGCAGACAAGCTCCGAGTTTCATTTAAAAACTCTTCCCCGCTCCTTGGCCTCTCCCACTCACACAGAGCCGCAGGGGGGTGGAGGAGGAAGACGGGACGGCGCATGTACACAAACACAAGAGCATATCTAATAAGCTCATACGCACAGCTAAGCCGCTGAGCTTTGCTTCAGCTCCCGGCAGCTTCTGTAGCTTGCCTTCGTCACTAGCACGATGACGTAAGAGACACTGCTTTGGTGGGCTCGTTGCTCTTAGCAGTCCATGCCTCTTATCAAGTAAGACGCCCGAGAAATTCTAAGAATGAGTACAGAGAGGAAAAGAGGTAAGAGTGAGTAAAGAGAAAGGATATGAAGATAACGAGGGTGCAAGATAATTATAGAGACAGTTAAAATGCAGATGAGAGGGAGGAGTGTGAAATCGAGAGAGATGCAGAAACAGACAGCCGTTCTACCTTCTCGAAGCTGGCAGCACACCAGCTCTGGGAGACTGAATACAGATGACTGCAAGTGTTGCTATCAGCTAATGAAAGCTGGGGCTTTGGGTGACAAATGATTCAAGAGCTGCTGGAGCTTTCAGAGGGAGGACCTGGGCTATCTGTGATCTCCCCAAGTATTTCAACCTGATCCACTCATTTCATCACCCAAATGCCGTCTACACTTGTTCTTGTGGATATCAAGAACCTCCTTAGCAGGGCAGATTGAATGAGCATGCTATAATAAAATCCACCGTCTCTCCATGCTGTACATAAATGAATCAGCTCATTTACAGGCAAATCAAAGTGTTGTTTTGAAGTCCTTTGCCTACGTCACTAGAAAACATAGTGCTTAATTTCCCGCACAGTATGAACTTTTCATATACTTCAATACCGTATCAAAGCAGAAACAAAAGCTGTAACTTCAATAGTCAGCTAGTTCTATAATGTTTGCCGCTAGAGTAAAACACAACTGAGTACAGCTCACTAGCTGGCCAGGTAGCGTAAGTTTACAGCTGGGAAAGGCTCCGTCATTATGGCAGATTAAAGAACAGAAAACAGAGCTGGAGAGATAAACTGCAAAAGATAAACCTGTGTGAGATCAAAAGGCTATATACTGCAAAGTTTGTTGAGCCTCTGGTGGTAACAACTTACTCCATCACCTCAGCAGAAACAGTGTGATTATGGGCATCAGATGCAATGCCATTAACCAGTAAAGCCAGTGAAACAGTGAAGCCAAAGGCTCAGACATCACTCGAGGCATTTTCTCAAGGCACTGCATATGGCAGGAAAGGTAAGTGGTTTAGTGGCATTACAAACATGATAACAACTCAGTCGAGAGAGGCTGATTCAGAATAATAATTAAAACAGGATTTGAGGTATGTCTTACTGGGGTGAAAATACTTCATCCAAAAACAGGCATATGCCAACAAAACGTTCCCACTGAGAACACAAGATCACAATTGTCTAACATTCTCCATTTATTATGCTCATCATAATATTGTGCTCTGTTTAATTCATCATAGTTGATATATTTTACTTTATTATATTTTCTTGAAATATGTTCTCTGTGTCAATTTTTTATTAATGAACTAGCAAAAGCTATAGTAATCAAAGCCTTCGTTATATACATGATGAAAATTTTTTATATATATTCTGTGTACTCCTGACAGTAGAATAAGCCACAGACCTATACAAAAAGTTTATTACTATTATTTATTTACTGCCAAGAATCAAGAGTGTAGCCATGCCACTGAAGGACATGATTCCTTGAGCTCTCACACAGGTTTAATTTGCTCATGAGACAAAAATTTACCCTGCTTTCCTCTCCATTTGGCTCCCTGCAAGTGAACCCTTTCCTGTTATTGCTCTCTGGATTTTTTTATGTTAGGTGCTACAAAAACACATCCATATATTATGGACTAGACTTAAGTCTACCAGACAACTAAGCATGCTGGCATTCCAAGAAGTTGAATCTGTTCATCTGGACATAGATTTTGTTGGAGAAACGTTTCGTCACTCATCTATGTCCAGATGAACAGATTCAACTTCTTGAATTTTCTTACCTGGATCATTGAGCATGCATCATGACATGCTGGCATTCGTTTTAAAACCCATTTAATTGATCAGGTATCACTGCCATTCTTCGTGTTCTAAGCTGGGTGACATGGAGGTGCTCTGGTTGGTGCTGTCACCTCAACATTGTGTCCCATTGTGTGTGTGTGCATGCATGTGAGCTGTAATAGCCTGGCCCCTTGTCTAAGGTTGGTTCCCACCTTGTGCCCTGTGTTATCGGTTAGGCTCCATCCCCTGCTGGATGAAGCGAGTTTGGAAAGTGAGTGAGTAAATGTTATGTAATGTCAGCTGTTGGAAGTGAACAGCCAGCCTTCTCTGCAGCTGCTTCCACAAGCTATATGATCTCGTAGTAGAATCAAATTTCTAGGCTTATCTCTTACTCAAGCAAGCTAGCAGCTTCCTCTTGTTCATTTTTAACATTCCATGGTACGTACCTTCAAGTATTTGAAATTTGAGGACCTCACAATAGTCTCTGTATTAAATACAGGTATGCGCTTTTTAACTTCCGCAATAAGGTCTGTTAAACAGGACGCTGACCAGACACTACCATAGACACAATGTTTTCAGGCCATGGTAATACAAATATAAAGGGTATTTTCACAAGAAAACTGCATGCAAGTAATACAAATGTGTGTCAGAGATGCCACTGAAAACACGAGTGGAACGCTACCATCTACGCAGCACCCCTAATGCCATCGGGTGCGAAACCTAAACTGTTATACTCATTCGAAACCTTTTTTAATTTACACAAATGCACAATAATTACAAAAGACACAGTAATGTACTGTTATGACCTTGTCTAGGGGAAAGCTGTAACACAAAAGTATGGTGTGATGGACCTGATACTTGTGTTTGACGGAAGCCAAAACTGAACTAATAGTCAGTATTAAAGAACACTCAATGTGAGCCAGATGAATCAAATTCGATTAGTGAATTTGAATCAGATTATATAGTTATAGGGGAAAGAGAATATACCGGTAGTGGGGGGACAAACAAAGGAGTACTACTGACAAGAAGACATGAATATACACTTACAAACGCCATTCATAGCTTGTTACAAATGAAGAAGAAGAAAAAAAAACAAACATACACGCAAACACTGGTAACAAATACAAAGTCCCTTTCAACCTCAACTGAGTTAGAACAGCCTCTAGTCCAAACGTGAGCTACCGAGCAAGTGAGTACACACACAAACAAACGAATTTCTGCTCCTTAACTCCCACCTCTGCTCGTGGATCTGCAGCGGTAAACGGGGTTTTAGCCAAGCAGCTGTTTACAGCCTCAACATCCAGATTTAAAAGACAGATCTTTATTTCTGTGGTGGCCTAGTAGTTAAGGTGCAGGACTGTGAACCAGAAGGTCCAGAGTTCAAATCCCACCTCAGCCAAAGCTGCCACTGTTGGGTCCTTGAGCAAGACCCTTAACCCACAATTGCTTGGATTGTAAGACTGTACCAATTGTAAGTCGCTCTGGATAAGGGCGTCTGCTAAATGCTTTTGTAAATGTAAATTTTCTAAATATAATTTATTACAATTTTTAAGACCTCGGCCTTAAATAGTGCAGACCTTGGACATGAAATAGTGCACACCTGTATTAAGGAAGTTAATGTTTTCTTTGAATAAAAAGCACCTTTATCTACACAAACCTAGGTTTACAAGCAAGCTAACGGAGTAGAGCTGTATTTAGTTACAGCTACTAGCCAGAGTCCTTGCTAGCTATCAATAACAGGCCATCCATACGCTATCACAAGGACACAAACTGCTTTCATTGTCTCATCACTCTCTCTTTGAATAAATTCATTAGAAAGAGAATAGTGCTTCTCTTTAATGCTTTGCCGCTGCAATTAGTACTGAAACATCAGTTATTTTTTTACATCAGAAATCAAAAGACATTGTTGATATTAATGGTCCGTCAAAAATAGCAACACTTGCATTGCATTATGTCTCTTAAAATAAACAATCCATTCTCAAGCATGTCAAGGTCAAACCATGGGTCAATCATTCAGGCGCACTGACTATTAGTGGCCACTCAGCGAAGCAGAGAAGACAGGACAGGTGCACACTGCATCATAATGGAGAGATTTGGGGTAAATACAAGGATTTAAGCAAAACGGAATTAATAAAATAAAACAGTAGTAGTAGTAGTAAGTTGTCCACTCAAATAATCTGTTACTTATCTATACAATAATGCCTTATTTTATGCAAATAAGCCAGCAGCTCCTGTCTCTCAGAGCTAAGAGCTAACAGCAAACAGCAGTTCCTTACGTCCTGGGTTCGAACTCTGTACTGGACTTGCAAAGTGAAGAACTGGTCATGTGTTTAACAAAACAATTATTGGCACCCTGTCCAAGATGTACCTCTGTCTGCATCCACTGGAATCCTGCACAAGCTCCCTGAGCACCTAATTAAATACTTAAATGTTAAAATATGCACTTTTACAGTATTCCTAAGGCGAAACAAATCAGTAGTTTTTATCCATCTTTCAGCTGATGAGTCTTCCTTTAAAATGCAAAGTCATGCATAAGTGTCACTCGCAAGGCAGGTCTGAACTCCTCAAAACACTTTCTTGCTTGCCTTATTATATTCCTATAATCAACCTAGTCGTTCAACAATGTAATCAGCTGTACATCTGCATTTAGGTGTTAATGCTATTCCTTTAATAACAAGCTGTGCTCTGATGATGATACTACTTCTGTATGTCTATATGACGAATCAGCAGTGACTCAGTGTGTACAGCTGTCAGGTCAGCAATAGGCAACGATTTAACTGGGTGTCTTAAGGAATTAAAGACTCATTTGTCAGTGCCAGGAGTGATCTATGCTGTTCACTAGTGGTCTGCCAGGGAGAATATGAACAGCATAGCATTTGACAGAGATACTACACTTGTAGTTCCTGATGTTGCATAATATTATGCAATTCATGCCAAAATCAGAAAGGTTAACTCAACGTTAATGCTGCAGATGCAAACTAACTATTTGTAGTCAGAATGGTTACATAACTACTTGTATTTTAGATTACTACAGCTCAGATAAGTCAGTTTTCATCGGACAGCGTCTTTAAAGTGATCTGTATCATGCTGACTTGGCAGATAATACAGCATGCAGTGTAACAATAGGAAACAAGGGTAAATTGTAATTGCCCACCCCTAGTTCTTAGCACCTTTTGAAGAAGAGAGAGCCCCACATCATCACATCCCTCATCATACCCAACACTTAGGAACAGGTTATTTTTGAATAATAATTCTTCTATTAAGACAAAGCCATCTTGAGTGTCTATTGCCAACAAGCTGTAGTTGGGTCTGGTCTGAATGTTGAACCTGGATCTCATTCTAGCAGAGTCTAGCAATTTTCAGGGTCCTTCATTTGTGGGTAGATCAAAAGGCTTTCTTCTTACAGGCTGTCCAAATAGTTTCTTGGCATGAATGTATCCAATTGTATATTTGGAGACTTGGCGACCCCAAAGTGCTACAATCTTCAGGCAAAATATGCTTGCGTGTTCTTCCAGGCAGGTCTTTTACAGCTCTGGTAATTTTTTATAGACAACATCGTACTTATAAAAGTCAACACACTTTCATTTCAGCTGTTTATTCTGTAATCTTCACAACGTTGAAGAATGACTAAGGAAAACATTTCACCAATGAATCAATGTGGCCTTTGGATCACCTTGTGTTTATTCCCCAATAAAAAAAAAGAATTCCAAAGATGAAAATACCAATCTGAACATACAAACGCGCTTCAGTTACCATCATAAGTATTTCCAGGTGACCCAGTAACTGTGACCCATGTGGTTCTGTTAAAATTGCCAAATGTTCTTAGGATAAATTCACTTCCATTAAACGTTATAGTTGTCATATTTTCTAAGTACTTAAACAGACTGTACCCCGTTTCCACACCTGCTTAACCAGTTTCAGGTTGCAGGGGACAGGGTGCAAGTCCAGTGCACATATTGACTCACTCACTCAACACATACTGGAACACTTCAGGGACACCAATTAACCTGACGCATGCCTTTGGAATTTGAGAGGAAACCAAAGTAAGAGAACATACAAACTCCACACAGACAGCAGCCAAACCAGTATCTGCAACTGTTAGGTGACAGCTCCAACAACCACATCACCATGCTACCCCTGTACATTCTAGTCCATTTAAAGGTGACATTTAAACCCTTTTTGTACAAGTTAACAGTTACCTGGGGTCTTAATAAAATGTCTGCAACATGTTTTGATCAAAACACCACAAGGATTGACACCACAAGGCACCACAGCACCCTTTTAGCCTTCTGTAAACAGCTCCTTTTGAAATGGTACGATTGTTGCTTCAAACGAAATCACCCAACCCAACACAGTGATTTATTTAATCAGAAGTGGAGTCAAACAAATTAATCAATTTGTGGTAGAAATGTAATTTTAACATTCATGTTAAACAACCGGCAGTTTTAAAGGAACAGGCTATCAAAACCAATCGTTCTGAAAAGTGCTGTTTAGACAGGGTAAAAAGAGATCTATTAGATCTTAGATCCTCGAATCAACTCTTCTTGGAACAGACTTGTACAAATTCAACTCTATGTACATGTGAATCAAAGCACAAATGACAACTGGATAAAAAGAAATAAATTGTACACAAAAAATGAACAATGTAGCAATTACAATTCTATTTAACTTGTGTTCATAGTATAACTACTTACAAACTACAGTGGTATGAAAAAGTTTGGCACCCCTGATAATTTTCATGATTTTAGTTTATAAATCATTGGTTGTTCAGATCAGCAACTTGAGTTAAATATATCATATAGCAGATGAACACAGTGATATTTGAGAAGTGAAATGAAGTGTATAGGATTTACAGAAAGTGTGCAGTAATTATTCAAACAAAATTAGGCAGGTGCATAAATTTGGGCACCCCAGCAGAAAAATTACATCAATATTTAGTAGATCCTCATTTTGTAGAAATAACAGCCGCTAAACGCTTCCTACAGCTTCCAGTCTGGATTCTGGTTGAAGGTGCTTTGGACCATTCTTCTTTAGAAACATCTCCAGTTCAGTCATCTTTGATGGTTTCCAAGCATGGACAGCCCACATTTTCAGTAATATTCATGTCTGGGGACTGAGATGGCCATTCCAGAACGTTGTACTGGTTCCTCTGCATGAATGCCTTAGTAGATTATGAGCAGGGTTTGGGGTCGTTGGCCTCGGTGCAACTTTGTCACTGATTCTTGAACATTGTTCTTAAGAATCTGGAGATATTAACTGGAATCCATGCGACCCTCAATTTTAACAAGATTCCTAGTACCTGCACTGGCCACACAGTCCCGCGGGCATTATGGAACCGCCACCAAATTTTACTGTGGGTAGCAAGTGTTTGTCTTGGGATGCTGTGTTCCTTTTCCGCTCCTTGTTATGTCCAAATAACTCAATTTTAGTTTCATCAGTACACAGCACTTTATTCCCAAAATGAAGCTGGATTGTCCAAATGTGCTGTAGCACACCTCAAGTGACTCTCGTTTGTGGCGTGTCTGCAGAAAAGGCTTCTTCTTCTGCATTACTCTCCCATACAGCCTCTCCTTGTGCAAAGTGCGCTGTATATGTGCCTAATTAGTGCTAAAGGTATTCAAATGACAAGGGTGCCCAAATTTATGCACCTGCCTAATTTTTGTTTGAATAATTACTGCAACACTTTCTGTAAAACCTATAAAACTTAATTTCACTTCTCAAATATCACGGTGTTCATCTGCTATATGATATATTTACCTGAAATGCTGAGCTGGACAACCAATGATTTATAAAGAAAAATCATGAAAATTATCAGGGGTGCCCAAACTTTTTCATACCACTGTATGTGACATAAGAAGTACATTATCTTAGCTCAGTCTAGATTTACCAAAATGTATGTGCACAAGCATTGAAAAAGTTTTACATAATATTTTAACTTATATTTTTGAAAAAGTCTAATCCAATATGCCCCCTTTAAATATATTATGTTTTTCGTAAACTGAAAAATAGTCAATTTCGTCTTAAAAGCATTCACCATGGATATGCTTTAAACAAAGGCTTGAATGATCCACTACTATGATTCCGTTGTTAGTTAAAAACAACTAAATAAAAATATACTACATGCCACCTTATAGAAAAGTGCTCTGGTAATTAAAGATCATTCAATAAAAATGCTCTGCTGACTCAACGTCCTCCTCATTCTGTCAATAAATCTGTACACGGACTTAACAGAAAGCCTTAAGGTCATGCCATAAAACAAAATGCCTCCGATGGCTTGTCAGTTCCCAACATCTTATCTCTATCTTTCAAAATCAAGCGGGCCTCAAACAAGAAAACTACACTGGAGTATCTGTTTAAGCTTTTTCAGTAACTTGTCAAATAGCACAATACCTTCTAAAGTTGCTTTTCAGTGCCTTACTGCTGCTTCTTTTAATCTTGTGGTAAACCACATCCAGGCTTCAGCACAATCCTTAATGCTGAATGTTTCCCTCTCAGTTTTGTCTCCAAAGGAATGAAGATAAATGCCAACCCTTCAGCATCTTGTACCAGAAATATCTGGAGATATTCAAAGAACATGTTCACTTGCCCTCAAAGAGAGGGAACCTTGACACAGCGGTGACCCTCGTCGCAGCAGAGAGAGATACAGAAAAAAGTCCCATTGCTCCTTCTGAGAAAGCATGCGGCTTGTGTGCAAAGAGCTGTCGAGTGCCAGAATTAGTGCTGTTTCAGTCTGCTCGGTATCCCCATATTCACACAAACTCAACTGTCAGCACCTTCCCCATCTCCACAAGGAGCTTCTGAATGATGGGTGGGCTAGACTGGAGAAAGAATGGTCTTTGAAGCATCTCCCGATCTATCGGTGCCACTCTCATGTTACACCTGCCAAATGATGATCCACAGTCCAAACCACACCGATTAGCAGGAACTGATGAGCTTGCTTTCCAGGTGCAACCGGAAACCTTAAGTGTAGTGGTAGGGTTTAGAAGCGAATCGGCTCCCAGCAGCAAAGGATAAACACTAATAAGACGGACCACTGCTTCACATGAACAAGATTTATCAGCCAGGAACAAATGCTGTCAAAACAACATGGGTCAGTTTGCAATGCTGCCTACTAATCACAGCAAGGACAGGAGCTTTACCACTGCCTCATCTTTGTATTTGCCCTCTAATGTCTGACATGCAAGCTTTTAGATGAGCAAGGATGGAATGCCAAGACTCAACACAGAACATTCCACAGCCATTAGGCCATATTCAAGATCATTCGATCTCAGTAGATCATTTTCTACCTCAAGGCTGTGGTACATAGACTGGATTTCAAACAGCATGCTTGTCTTTGTCCTATCGTATCACTACAAACAGCAAGGGACATATATAATCAGCCCAAATAAATCCTGATTTAAAACAGCAAGTCAAGGAAATGCGAACTCATCCCTTCATGCATGACATGAAACATGGGGTTCGAGGCAGAAACCTCAAAAGACTCAACAGCATTCCCTGGTGGTCACTGGGGGAACAGCAGAAAATACCATGACTCAAATGATCAGGTCAACAAGGATTCATTCTGACAAAAATTACTGCGTGTCATTCACATCTGAACCCTTGCAGAGGCTCTGCCCAGTGTGTGAACAGGTAAAAGCTGCTGAGCATGAGAACTACAGACGTACACAATTAAGGCCATAAACTGCGACGATTCATTGCACCATTATAGCTTGTCCAAGCATCCCCTGGCAGTCACTGATATACTGTAGGCCACTAAAGTATGCTACAGTCGCATGCCATGCACATACTTCCTGCTTTTTCCTCAGGTATGAATCATTCACGGACAAAGTTCAACGGACTGTAACGTTGTCAGGTGTGTCTCTAGAGAGTCCATAGGAAATACACAGTTCAATCTTTACTTACATGAAAGCTTGTCATTTCTTGCTGCAAGGTTGACTTAAATGACTTTATAAAGATAATTGCTTTTGAAGGTCCTCAACACTATACATGCCTTTGGCCAGGTACTTCTATCCACTTCTATGGATGAAGATTTTCCTCCTATGTAGCTGGGTTATGATAAGGTGCCAAATGCTTATATTGTGGCTGAATCTGACTTATTGCAGTCAATGCAAATATTAGTTTTTCAACCTAGTCTCTACCTGCCTCATCAGGAAAGTATAAGCATTTAACATACACTGTTAAATCGACACATTTATCTATACTAAAAAAAACCTTTAACAACCATTTAGTTATAATTCACTTGCATTGAAAGTCAAACGCAGATGTTAGGGCATCAGTGCTGGGCTGGCAGTTTTAATTTCCAGTACGGTATACATTTTTCATAGACCACCATACTGTAGCACAACAGAAAAAAACCAGCTATAGCACTTCAACAGGCAGCAAATTATATAACATTGCACCGAGAAGAATGACATCGTAATGACAAAGTACAACTCGCTTGCTAGCCATCTAGCATAATTCAAGATTCAAGAACAGAAAACAGACAGGAAGATAGAGAAAGTGAGACTGGAGATGCAATAGCAGTGCCCAAGAAATGAGCTGTGTCTGCAGTTTGATAGTTTTCTGGTTTTAAAAAATTCAACACAGTCCAAAAGGCTATACACTGCAAAGTTTCTCGAGCCGCTGTTAGTAACCCTAGCAACTTACTCCATCACCTCAGCAGAAAACATGCTGGAATACCAAGAGTGTCTGTGATTACAGTATCCGTATTCAAAGGTGCTAACAAGTAGATTACTAGTAAATTACATGAGATTTTTCAACTTTGTCGTAACGATTTTGTCCAACTGTAGGTTAATCAAAGTGTTTTAGACATTGACCTACAGTATAGACCGCTCAGCCAAACACCTCAGCTCATGATGCATTTACCTTCTGATGGATTTGCCAGAACATATCCCCATTCATAAATCAAGGAGCACCTGTACAATACATTCAATGCCGGGATTTCTGAGGGTCTGGAACAGATTCATTCAATTTACATTATCCGTTACAGGAAAAATATGCTCGGTACTCATCGACAAGAACCGAGGTACCACTTTATGGTGAAACTGCCAGAATCTTAAAATGTGTTTCATTGCATTTTTTCCAGTGTTCAGTATTTGAATAGAACAAATCATCATACGTATGAACAATTCCATCTCAACTGAAATCAACTACTGATGGGAATACGCTACAGACGTTGTGGACAGAGGTTAAGTTTTAAAAAGGGTAAAATTCCTTCAAACGTAGTAATCACATTTCATAATCATCTTAACATAACAGAATTCGAAACAAACCCATACACAGAGGTCAAACACTTAGTTTCATGGAAAAAATCTCAAATATTTACTCATCCTTACAAATATATCCTACCAAACTGTAAAAAATGTAGTCACCACTGAAACACTCCTCTGAGGATCATAGACAATCCTTGACTTTCAGAACAAAGACATGTCTTCATCAGCCAGTACGATTTGCTTCAGCGGCTCAGAAAAGCATGAAAGCAATCACCAAATTCCTGTCATAGCCTGAATCGCTAAACAGTACAAACATCTGAGCAGTACACATTGTTTACGGAGAGTAGCCTTTACTTCAGCAGCTCTGCATAGCTTTTTATTAGTGCTTTCTTCCATCCAGGCTTCTGGAGGGCAAAAGGGAGTTCGGGTTAAATTGTTTTTCTTTCAGTCGACAGTCCTTTCTCCCTCTACTTTAACAGAATGCAGACGATAAGCTGTCAGATTTGATCAGAGACTGTGGGTACAAGTGAGTCAGCCCCAGCTGGACCATGTCATGTGCAGCCCACAGGATCTGTGGTAGTGAACCGCAACGAAAGTAACTCCAGTTCCGATTCATCACTTTCACGAAACCACACATCTGCACCGATCGCATTCACTGTACCTTTCTTCCTCCACTGAGATCTCGTCCACTTCCTCACTGATAGCCTCCAGGTGAACCTTCACCTTCTCGTGCTTGGCATCTTGCGGTGTGGTGCCCTGCACAGGCTGGTGACCCCAGCAGATGCCCATGCTGACTCTACACCCTATGCTATCTCTGCCCTATGAACCACTCCAAGTCTGATTCTCCACATGCTGTTTGACGCAGTCACAGCGAGCTCAAATAGTTTGCAAACACATTCTCCGAGGGCTGTGGGGTTAAATATCACCCGTTAAATGATGTTTGATGGAATGGCCTCTGTGTGCCAGACACAGCACCCACTGTATTCTCTTTTCAATCCGTCCTTTGTTGTTTTCCTCGCACTGCCTCATTCTAGCACATTGTTATTACCCGACGTGTCCTGTTTGTTTCCACCAGTATGAAACAACATGTTCTTAGCCTTGCCTAGCCTTCATCAGTCATGGAGGATGGAACAAGCCACTTTTTCCCTTGGCTCTTTGTGCGAAAATGAATGATTTGGACAACATATCAAATTTGGCAAAGGCTGAGGCAAAAGTATTAGGATACCCTTAAAAGTCCTGTTAGAAGATAGAATGACTGATGAACGCCCTTGAAAGCGATCATGCAACACACAAAGCAATCCTGCCTGCTGCTGGGGTCTGTGCTGCAGGCCGGGAATTCCAAAGCAGCAATTCTGCCGTCTTCCTCACTTTCTCACCTACTGCCGAGTTTGGTCCATTGCGGCTCCACTGCGCACAAGCCTCACTGCAAAGGGGAAATCATTAGGCAGTCACGTCACAGCACAAGGGTCCTGCCTCCTTCTCACTAAAAAACGCAGCATAATCACTTTATCCCGGATTCTCCACACAGCAGAGTGAAAGAGAGGGACAGCGAGAGGTGTGAGGAACAAAACAGACAGCTTCATAACACCTCTTCCTAAGTCCAGTTCAGAAGTCACAATGCAGCAGTCGGATGCTACTACGCATGTATAACAAAAACTCCAACATCCAATTCCAAAATCCATGGCCAGCTTGTGTGAATAATAAACATAACAACGATACCAAGGCGGAACCAAGTCCTTTTATTTATTTATTTAATGGTTATGTCCATGAGAACTCAGCAACACTGGGGCAATTAACACAGACATCCCACACAGACACGTGGATAACACACTCCACACACCGAGTCCGGGATCAAGATCAAACCAGGGATCTTCATCTTCCTCCAGAGTACTGATAGAAATGTGGAACATTCACTGTTTGTACGTTTGTGCCTGAACAATCTGAAGTTCTTACAGAATACTGATTTTCTGGGCTGTCTTGCATGAAGGACAGTGATAAGAGGCTGCCATCAAATTAGATCACAGTGAAGTCAAAAGCTAGAAGGGTCATTGACACACCAAACAAGACAAGGCAAGCATAGTTTTGGCAGGAGCTTGGGCTCCTCGTATCAGCCGTTAACATTACTGTATCCAAAAAAAAAAAAATGATATCATCTTTGGGCAATATGACGATATTTTACTCGTGATCAATTTATCGTGACGATATGATTTCCTGATTCGTACTGAACATATGGGCAGTGCTTAAAGAACACGATCATCTGCATGTTTCATTATAAAGAATGTCATTAGTCCATGAACATTCAATTCAGTAATACAGCTGACCTGTCAGGGGCAGGAATACACCTGTGCTGCTGTCAGTCTGCCGCAAATGCCATTGACAGACGAAGACAAACTGAACAGCTTGCCAGTGTAAAGCAAGATGAGCCAAGAGATGAGTCTAAAGTTTAATGCCCACCCAGAGGAATCATCTGTCCACCAAATGAAAAACCATTATAGCCAGTTGTTTCCATAGCGTTCATAGTTTCCTCAAAAGTGCACTGCTTGGAAATATCTGCAGAAGACGATTAAACACAGCTGTTGAAATACTGCAGAGTTGAGGCTCTCTCTCAAACGACATTCTGCTCCCTACGTAGGTGCCCTACATGCACTTGAGTTAATGGTTACCTATGCTACTTAGTGCAATTTCTGTCCAATAAAAACACATGCATGAGCAATACATGAAGGAAAGAAAAACAGATGTAAATGTTTCATTGCAACTGTTACTCATACTGGGGCTACTAGACATCGTTCTATCCTAGGCAGAACTATCCTGGATCATCATACAAGTGTTCCTCATACAGGCACTGCTGGTTGACCCTGGGCATTGTGTAGATCCAAAGGTTTTCCTCTCTGCTTCATACAAACTCACCGGGGTTTAATTATCTTTTCCTGGACCCACAGCAGCTGGAGGAAGAAAAATGTTTTCAAAATGTATAACACTATCATTTTTAGGAGAGTATCAGTCCAACACCCCATGTAAGTATTGGCATCAATGCATCCCTATTAAAGACAGCCTGACTTCACAGACACCCAAGACCCATATCAGACACGCGTCATGTAACAACCGGCATCCATGAGCATAGGCGTTTTAGGAAGTCCGTCATCTGTGTGGACGTGTGGACGGATTAGAGTGTGTTCTAGCTCGGTTGATGTGTTTAGAGACTGTTTTGGTCCAGGTTACTCGTCTTTCCACTGCTCATTTGTAACAAGTTGTAAATGCCATTGGTAAGTTTTTGAAGGTCCTACTGCAAATTACCCCGTTGTTTGTCCCTCCACTACCTGTATATTCTCTCTCACCTATAACTATATAAACCAACTGATCTTCTGTTTTGTTCGTAAGAGTGTCCATCATTGTTTTTTTGGCTTCTGTCTACTACTGGCTTCAGTCAGCTATGGTTTCAATGGATCAAGTTTATTTACCTTTACAACAACATGAAACTATTTCCCTGTTTAATGAATCAAGTAGCACAAAGTCATTTATTTTATTTGTGGTTCTATCATTTTCTGCTTCTTCGTAGAATCAGACATGAGACAAACTGCCTGTCTGAGAATTTACCCAAAATATTATGGAAGTCAATAAATACACTATAACTCCTAACAATTTTATAAGACCATTGGAATCCCACCATTTAAAATTGGTTTGAATTGTGATTTAACAAAAGCTCATAAGGGCAAAAAAAAAAACACCTTTCTCCTATATTTATGTTTATTCACCTGTACAGTGTTTTTGCCCTACTAATGTCAACCAAAAGACAGCCTATCAAGGAACAAAATAACCAAAACCAGAAATGAAAAAAAAATACAGCTCACTATTAAACCACAAAAGGTTTGATATTTGTTTTTCATCAGGCATTTGTCCACAGACGAGCCAATGAGATGAGGGCATTCAACACCTAGTTCGCTTAGCCATTCAACATATAGTTGCAGTGTCATGGAAATCCAACACCTGTAGGGCTGCTCCCATGGGCTGCAAACCCTAAAGACAAAAAGAACATTGTACCAACAGGACACTATTGTATGTCCATGTCTTTGGGGAGCTATAGGATTGCACCACATCAGTGTGGCCTGAATTCTCTTGGTATCCATTTGCATAGCCCGAGGTTAAAAAAAAATACGCTAATCCATTTAACTGCTTGCACAAATGAAGCTAGTACACATTCCACACACATCACACCTGTGCCACGGAAAACCCTGGAATGTTGTTTCCAAGTCAAAGTATAGTCCAGAAGGGAAGTCAAGCTGTGAGCTCACAGTTTAAAAATGGTCTCACTCATGTTCTCCCATTCTGAATAATCCCACAACTACCAGATCTAATTCAGTAAGGAATATAGCTATGGGCTGTGCTTGTGTATATTTATTTTGGATGAGGGGGGTGATCACAAGAGAGCGGTTTTACGATGCTCACTCAAGCTCAACAGTCACTCTATTGTGCCTGGCGTTTCTCATTTCCAGCAACCTGCTGCACATGGAATAGTCGGTTGTCAGGGCAGCGACATGTGGACTTGGTACTGGGCCCTTAGCCTCTTCACTGCACAATGGAGACAGGGTGGGTGGGGGAGGGGCCTCGGTGCAAGAGTACACCCCTGATATCCACCGCCACCAGCGATGAATGTCTCGAACCCAAATAAAGTTTTTACCTCCAACCATCAGAGAAGTAAGTAAGAGTTCAACTAAGAAGACCCTAGTCATCTTGATGATTGCATCCATGTTCTCCCTGAGAGGTTTCACCATAGTTTTCCTCCAACCTCCAATTATAGTACTGCATGGACTCTTTCTACATTGGTCCTAGATGTTTTGTTGTTTGTTTGCTTGCTTGGATTTATCTAATATCACTATCAGCATCAATGGTCATTTTAGCATTTTAGGTTACGTTGATACAGAAGATTACATCCAGACTACTCATACACATTTACTCAGTTTGTGCCAATTTAGTGTAATCAACCTAGTGAGTCTTTGGACTGTGGGAGGAAACCAAAGTACCCAGAGTAAACCCATCAATAAGGAACATATAAATTCCACACAGAAGGACCCAGTTCAAAGCACCTGGGACCGAACTTAGGACCTTCTTGTTGTGAGCCACCACTCTTCCTGGTCCAAGATGTGAATGAATGCCAAAAAGCAGAGTGTGATGCCCTGCTGGCCCTTGTTTTTCTGACCCCGTGTGAACCCAGCGTTTTTACCATAGACTCTGACTTCAATAAATATTGAATTGAATGAATGAAAGTATTTAGTAGTGTGCAAAAAGTGTTAGGCCAACCTTAGATTACATATACCACTGTATTTAACAAATGGTATAATAAACATATAGAATCATTTTCAGTCTCTTTATTAGAATTACACCACAAAAAATACTGGAAAATTTGTATGCAGTATAAAAAACATTGAAAAGCCTAAGATATGCTAAAGCTCACAAAGACTGGAATGAAGGACCATGTGGAAAAGAGCATTATGTTACAGGTTCCGAAATGTTATCATAATGACACAATAAAATGTTAGTGATTTACCTGTAAATCTCTTCACTAAACGTGTAAATGAAAATAAAAACAAGGACAGGCATCACCGTGTGTCCTCATTTCAATTTTTTTTTTCCTTGGTTTCAACTGCCTTTCAGTGTAATTACATGGCATGGACTTCTAGCATACCATATTAGCATTCAAAAGTTTGGACTCACAAAGCAACGTCTCGTTTTGAAATAACTGATCATTCTTAAGTAACGGTATCATTAAACTGATAGGAAATTATTTCAATACAATTGACTTAACTAGGGATGCACCGATACCACTTTTTTCCTTCTGATACCAATACCTGAAATTCACGTATCGACCGATACCAAATACCGACACCGATACCGATACCAGCTCTTTCTAATGCAGCTACTCAATAGGTGCCTACAAATCCTGATATTTATAGCATTCCACTTTTTATAGATTGCATTTATTTTGGTGAAACCAGTGTATCCCAAAGAAGACATAATAAGCTTGAAATAATAGTATTTGTTTGAAAACTGTTTGAGTTTGAAAAGCTTTAGACCCATGAAAAAATGAATTTGTCATAATGCGGTAACAAAAGCACGAGTAGGGAAGCATAATCTTGCAGAGGTTTTTAAGTGTTGGTTATATTTACATTTCAGCCACCCCTCATACTGGTGAGAAATAATCTCAATAATTTCAAATAACACACCGCAGACAGCTTGGGTTAAGCTTCATCTAGTGGTGTGCATGTCGACTTCTTGGAATTATAAGGTTCTATCTATATGAAATTAGTGTAACAGATTGTCTAAATGTATCAAAAAATAAAACGTCATGGTTTTCTATAACATTTTTATTACTTCGTTTTTATGGCATTTCTTGTTTTAGGACAAACCATCGCTTTCATATAAAAAAAAAACTGCGAGTTTGGTGTAAAAGGTCATTGCTAAAGATTTTGTCCAGTGCAGAGGTCAATTTTAGGTAGGAGAACTTTCCTTAAGGTTAGACAGCACTCAGGTCCTGTACGTGTAAGACAGTATAAAAGCAGTACTGTATTAGGTTTGATTTTATAACAGAAATGTTGACTTTAATGCAGCAAAATGTCTTGCTTTGGAAGAAAAGAAAAAGAAAAAAGATGATTGATTAAGGTAATCAATGATTGTTGTAATTAAGACATCAATTCAAATGTATACTATTTATCTTTCAGGCTCAGTATTACAAAACGTAAGTAAAAAACTTTGACGTATTGATTTATTTAACGTTGCTATCAGCATCAGTTGCCATGTTCAGCGACACACACAAGGTCACATCTACGCACAAGGTTCCTCAAGACAAGTCACATGTATATACACTCAAGTCAATGTCAATTTAGCATAATCAATTAACCTAACATGCATGTCTTTGGACTGTGGGAGGAAACCGGAGTACCCGGAGTAAACCCACGCAGAAAAGACCCAGGCCGCTCCACTCTAGGATTGAACCCAGGACCTTCTCGCTGTGGGGCGGCGATGCTAACCACCGAGCCACCGTGCCGCCTGACTTTTAAGGAACTGACAGGCAATGCTTCAGCAATATTTCATTTTTCAAAAACATATGTGTGTGTGTGTGTGTGTGTGTGTGTGATGATGATGGATCTGGGCCCTGTCTAGAGTTATTCCCGCCATGCGCCTTATGCTGCTGGCTAGGCCAAGCTATTGTTCTCCGCTCTATTACCCTCACTCATTGCGCAATGACTGACATGGCAAAGAAGAAGGAATCTCATTGGTCCACTTGTACATTCAAAGCACCAAATGGCTCTCGCAGATGAGTGACTCCACAGGTCGAACCGCAGATGGAGTCTAAAAAGGCATAAAACTTAAAACACCTCACATAATGTTAAGGATTTCACACAATCAGTATAAATGAATAACTAAATTTAGAAAAAAAAAGTCAGATAGAACCTTATAATTCCATGAGGAAAAGGACGATGTGCGTCAGCAGCCTCTTCCTGGTATGGGTGCTCAGATACCGATACAGTATCAGTACAGCACTAGTCTTAACTAATCATTTATTAGAGTTATTTTGTACAACCCTTACATTCATGTAACTTTACATTCAACAAAAAATCCTTCAGATTTTTCTGACATATGGCATTCTGGGGAAATACATCATCCTCTACAGCAATTCCCAAAAGTGTGTCTGACCTTACACTGAAGTCATCCAGCATGCAGTGTCGGTGTTTGCTTGCCCATTTTAACCTTTCAATATTTTCCACTCTCAAATATCCTTATTACTGCCTGTAAGGCTGCAGCATCCCAGAGCCATGTTTGTACTTTTAATAGGTATGCCGTACTTATGTTTGGCACTGAACCGCCCAACTTTCACAAAGCAACAATAAACCTAAACTGTCTCTAGCTTCTAAGAATCCAGAACTGAACATGGCAGCACACCACAAACTGTTTAAACCAAGCAAAGACGATTTAATTGCTGTATCAAACAGAATAACAGACTTCAGTTGGGACAACTCTTGCATGTAATACAAATTGAACTGTTTCTTGCAAATTACATTTTGCAGCAAAATGTAATCAATACATTCGAGCTGTAATTGGCAGTAATATTCTTTTGCAACATGTTCCCAGATTAATGTAGCAACCACCCAGGGTTGGTTCCCACTTCTGTGCTGCCATAAGCCCCTCCTCCCAAACAAAAAACACATGAACCAAAATGTCTTGAAGGTTGTCCAACTGCAGGTAAGGAACTCTGAATATCAGCCAAAAGGTCCTTGAAAGTGTGACTACAAATACATAACCCCTGCAACAGAAGAGGAAGGACATGCCACCTGACTTATCAGGTTCATCAGCAAGCAAGGTTTTATCAGTCAGCCTGCACAGAGTTTATCTTAACCATCGTGTTCTGTTTACTTCGCACCTGATGTGCGGTTAACCCAGTCCATCATTTAATACGATACTTTTGATGGCAGGCCCAAATAAGACATGGACAGTGTTACGTTTACAAATAATCCATCATTTATAGGACTTTAATCCCATCTTTTTACAGTCAGGTCAAAATAATGACAAAAACCTCTTGTAAGCCATCCCTTAAGGCCAGGCCACTGATGTTACCAAGTGTCTCTTAATGAGAAATACACTGCCTGGCCAAAAAAAGATCTCACTAATATTTTGTTGGACCCCCTTTAGCTTTGGTTACAGCACGTATTCGCTGTGGCATCATTCCCACAAGCTTCTGCAATGTCACAACATTTATTTCTGTCCAGAGGTGCATTCATTTTTCCCCAAGATCTTGTATTGGACCACTGAGCAAAGTCTTCTCCAGCACATCCCAAAGATTCTCAATGGGGTTCAGATCTGGACTCTGTGGTGGCCAATCCATGTGTGATGTCTCATGCTTCCTGAACCACTCTTTCACAAATGGAGCCCGATGAATCCTGCCATTGTCATCTTGGAATATGACCACATTCCTTCCTCGAAAATGATGTTTCCCACCGTCTTTCCACTTTTCAATAATGCGTTGGACAGTTCCTAACTCGATTTTTAATAGTTTCAGCAATCTCCTAAAATGTTTTCTGTTTGATGCATGCTAATAATTTGACCCTTCTGAAACAGATGAACATCTTTTCCACGACCACAGGATGCGTCTTTGGACATGGTTGTTTAACAAATGAGAAGCTCCTCACTGCATCAGTTGAGGTTAAAGAACTTGTTGCCAGCTGAAACAATCACCAATGCAGAAATTATCCGATGGAAGGCTATTACCTATTTGCTTAGTTAATCCAGGTGGTGACCTATTTTTTGGCCAAACAGTGTCTCTCTCATCTACACTCTAGTACACTTGTGTGGATCACATTACAATGCTCCTTCAACTAGAAATATTTAGCGCAGATGTGATCATTTTAACTGTACAGTACCCTCCACAGTTGGCACCCTTGGCAAAGATGAGTAAAAAGGCTTATAAAAATACGTCAACTATTGTCGAATTAAGTTAATCTCAAATTGGAAAAATGTATAAAATGTATTTTATACATACAGAATGGAGACTTGAGATCATTCCTCTTAACAGAATCTCTCCAGATTGTCCAGGATCCCATGCCTCCAAAGTGCACTCACCTTTTAACATCAACACCCTCTGTCCCCTGATGTAAACCCCACAGAAAACTTATGAGATTACATCAGGGGACAGAGATGGGCAGGACAGAAGGTTGACTTGTGTGTGCAGTAAACCACTTTTGTGTTGATCTGCACAAATGTTCGGATCACTGTCCTTCCAGAACATCCAATGACGACCCACTTTTGGTTTCTTGAAAGAGGCAGACCGATTTTGATTTAAAATATCCAGGTTCTTGGAAACCATGAAGTCACGTTATCATGAGGTTCCCAGGCACATAGTGATACCTCGGTTCACAACCACTTGAATCAGTAACTCGTCGAATTCGATTCTCGACGTATTTTGACTAATAAAATGTGTCTCGGTTCTCGGCGCACTTGCTTAAACTTGTACGAGTCGTGCTTCGTGACTCATGATTCACGATTCAGTACATAGTGATTCAGAGTTCACAATACCCCTTGCTCAGAGATGATCTCTGTTATTTTTATCGTGTTTTTCTTTCTTTTTACATCTACTGTACTGTATTCTTAGTGCAAACAAGTCTCCATATGTCCTAAAAACGTTAGTTTATAAGAGCCAACAAAGCAAAACAGGAATGCTCCAGAACACAGGCTGAGCAGTTAGCATCAGCAGCTATGCTAGAGCCCAGAGTTCACCAACAGAGTAAGTGTTTTGCTTTTTCACTTTCGATCCATTACTCACTAAATTATGAGATTTTTCAACACTTTATTATAAAATACACTTTATATTAATGATTCTGGCCAACTGTAGGTTAATGCAAGTGGTCTAAACATTAACTTACTTATCATAGGGTCCACCTTGATAAGTACAGACCGCTCCACCAAACACTCAAACTCCTCAGTTCATGATACATTTAACTTATGATGGATTTTCTGGAACATACCCCCATCGTAAATCAGGACCTGCACAATACAACTCCATTAATGCATATAATGCCTTATACAGGGTGGGTTTTCTGTGGGTCTGGAATGTATTCATTCAATTTACATTATTCCTTATGGGAAAAATGTGTTTGGTGCACGTTTTCGGTTCTCGACAAGCCTTCTGGAATGAATTAACAATGACAACCGAGGTACCACTGTACACGGAAGACAGCACCACATCATCACAGACCCTCCACCATGCTGAACAGTGGGCTCCACTGCTTTTCAGAGTAGTCATCCTTCTTCTTATGGCTAACCCACCTTAAGACTTTGCTGCCAAAAAGCTCAATTCTCGTTGATATACATGTACTACTTACATCAGTGCAGCATTCTCTGAGCTAACCAACGGTTTTCTTGGACCAGCTTCAAAACTTGCAATTTGCCATCCAAAAAGACCACAACAGCGACAAAGTCGCACATCTCTATCAGTGACTCGCGTAGAGAGGCTGTTTTCAATATCGCTTAATAACCTGAGTGCAGCAAGGATCGAGCCAGGTGGGGATGTGCCTTTTGAGTGCTTCTGCCATTAGCTATTACGAGCAGGGCATTAAATACCTGGCAAGCACAAAGCCTGCAGTAAATCAAATAAACTTCTGTTTCGGGATGTGCCAGTATGTCATGTAAGTGCTCTACAAACTAAAACACGAAGTAATATTCATATCATTAAAAAAGGTGGGTCCCGTGCTAGCATGCATTTAATGTGTAAAGGCTTTCCATTGCGCCTAGGTGATCAGGTGATCCCGTTCTCTAGGGCAGGGGTAAGTAACTGAGGATGAAAATACTTCTACAGCAGCTACTAATCCACATATGAAGAAACATACCTTCTCCAGCTGATTCATGTTTTACCTAATCACTTGTTTTCTTTCCCAAGAATCAATGGCTATTCACGACAGGAGAAAGGTTACATCGATACTAGTGAGACCAGTTTAGTAAAACCAATTAACCTAACGCATGTCTTTGGTACTTGAGAGAAAACCAGAGCTTTCACTGTGATAGGCAATTTAGAGTGACCAGTTATCCTAACGCAAGTCTTTGGAATGTGTGAGAAAACCGGATCTTTCCCAGTGATGTTTACCAGAAATGTGACATTCCGTGTGCACAGGCAGTTTACAGGATCCAAACAGGAACCAAAAAGCCCTTCGATGTTTTACAGCCTGACATTTGTGTCCTCGTACATTTTAAAGCCGCTCTGTTCCGTTCTGTCAGAGCCCGCACTCGACACAATGACTCTCTTGATGCGGCTTGACAATAACTGCCAGCTCAACCCCATTTTCAAAATCATTTTCAGTGACCTTTAAGACTCCCCCACAGTTATGCTAATATGCCTGTGTTTCTCACTGGTCTAGAAGCAGCCAGACATAATGTCTTACAAAAGGAAATAAGTAGGTTTGTTTCAAAAGTAGGGCTGCTGATGAAAAGAACTGAGCAAGGCTCTAATGGACTCTGGCTCACGTTGCATAACACATGCACAATAAGAGAACTGAGGAAGAACATGGGGTGATTGTTAAGTAGCTCATGAAGATGTTATTCAGAATAATCTATTCATTTTTATGGAAGTATGCTTGACAGTGACACTGTTCTGTGCTGCACAAACAAGATGTAATACAGGGGGAAAAGATGGGCATAATGGCATAGTGTAATATTTCTATAGGTTATTGAGTACACAGCCAACAAAGTCTTTCGAAAGTACTTCTTCTCAAGACAATTGTATTCATTTTAATGTAATGCACCTCTCAACGGTTCCACACTGCAGGCTCATAGAACACATTTTTGCAAGTGAAACTAAGTAATGTGTGGGCACCCCTGATCCCAGCTACATGTCCCACAGACCCAGCACTGAGACACAAGGGCACGTTCCTGGTCGATATGGGGCACCTGTCTCTTCCTGGGAATTATGGGCGGCTGACTCTACCTGGCCATTGGGGGTGCCTGACCCCTCCGGGTCATTAAGGGCGCCTGACTGTACCTGGTAGGCGGTGGGTAGCAAGAAAGTCCTGGGTTCAATCTGCTAACCCACCATGGTTTGTATCATGTGTCTGGTGAGGTAAGAACATCCAAAGTTGCCCATCCTCAGGATTCTGCCTCTAAGAGTCATGGATACAGGAAATTTGTCTCTGTGGTCCTCTGTGTATGAGCACGGGGTACCAACACCTCAGCGATGCCCACGTTGCAAGTCAGCTGGGCTCTAGGTGAGTTTCCCCATGAGCAAGTTGTCATCCATCATTCGACTCTGTGTGTGTACAAGTTCCACCACAGCAAAGGCTTCCAAGGCTCCACTCTCCTCAGCCTGGGGCATGGTGCAGACCAAGGGTGCCCTCAAACTACAAGCACAGAGACTTGTTTGCAGAAAGAAGTTATATTTGCAAAAACACTAAACCATTTGCTTTACTGACCACTGGAAGGCCATTTGGAACATAATAATTTAAATAAGCTCTCAACTTATTTTAAGCTTGTGAACTGATATAGAGAAATGGGCAGCACAGGAGCACAAGTGCTTTGCACTGTCACCTCACAGATCCAGAGATCACTGGTTAGATTCCCCATAAAAATCCCACCTGTGTGGAGTTTGAATTTTCTTCAGATACTCCACATTCCTCTACTCCAAAGACGGGTATTAGATCAACTGGTCTTTTTTTTATTTGTGCATTTTATTTCAGTGGTTACCAAGGGAGTGGCTACAGGTTAGCTTGAGGAGGGAAGTTGCTTTCCAAGTAAATTATCTACACGCCCAAGGGAATATTTTTAGAACAGACCTTAGCTGATGTTGAGTTTCACATGGGGTGCTCAGGTGGCACAGTGGTAAATTGCTAGTCTACCACCACAGAGACTTTTGACCATGTTTGACAGAGATGAAGAACATCTCCCTGCAATGCAACAGTGACCCCTGCCAGAACCTAACCCCCTACCCCCAGCATGTTTCCATCTGTGTCCAATGAATTGCCCGAGCCCGTTCAGACCTGCAGCTGAATCGGCATGTCTTTAATCTACTAGCTTCTCATAGCTATTTCAGTGGCCGTGTACTAGCCACTGTACTTGGCTAGTCAGGGAGTAAAATGTAAACAAACAGAACTGTAGTGCACTGTTACCTTTTTTATGTTTCATTCCTAACAGTGTCTATTACTTCAAACTCTGGCACGCAGGTCTGATCTTGCCTCTGTGCAGGGTCAGAGAACCCCGTCCATTCACTAAAATCAGACACACCTCCACCTTACTGTAACGCACCCATCTGACTCAGGGTACAATGCCAAGAATGCAGTCACTCATTCACATTTGGACTTCTGGAATGATTACGTTGAGAGGTGGAATTCAGGTTGTACTGTTTAAAAAAATAAAACACCTATCGGGACATACCCTATATGCACTTCTATAATCATCAGCTCCAATTAGCATATGCATTTCCTCATTAACTTACATGAGAATCCCTTGTGAAATTTCTGTTACAGATAGTGAGCTTAAAAAGTGGTCTTCTAAGCACTAATGTGGGGGCACCCCTGATCCGAGCTGTTATTTTCTTACTAAACTGCTTAATCCAGGCAATAAAGACATAAATAAAGACATAGCCCACTCAGTGGCAGAAAGTAATTATCTTAGATACAGTTACAGAATAATAATAAATACTTCCCAAATGGAAGGGACGCATTCAGTAACATCACAAGATGCTCCAAGAAATATTGTGAAATCATGCTGGGATAACATGGATCATCAGATTTTGCACAAACTTGTGGAATCCATTCCAGCTCGAGTTCATATAGCAAAATGGGAAACTGTTTGTTTTAACTGCTACTACAGATTTTAACTACTACTACTTATTTCACAAGATGAATCCGTTTCATTCTTACATTTACCAGCTGACCTGCCCAAGAAAGATGGGACCTTTTTTTGATTTTTCATCCTCGTAAGGTTTCTTCCCTAAAGCATTGTGAGTTTTTCCCCTTTCCACTGTCATCCTAGGCTTGCCCAGTTTGTGATTGGCCTTAGAAATGAGAAGATAATCTAAAATTGTAAAGCTGCTTTGAGACAATGCTTCACTGTAAAAAGCGCTATATAAATAATTCTGACTTGACCTGATCTTAGTGGCTTCAACAAGGGACAAATCGGTTTGGCCAAACAACTAGGTCTCAAACAACAAGGCTTGTGGAGTGCTCCTGATCAGCAGTGGCGAGTCCAAGGAAGGACAAACTATGAGCTGGCAACAGGTCATAGATACATTAAAGCAGTGGTTCCCAACCGTTTTTCCTTGGAGCCCCCCCTACGAGTATCTAAGAAAAGTACTGAATTTCATGTAATTTATTGAACAAATGTAATGAAAGTGAAAAACAAAAACGATAATTGTCGCAACCACGGCTTTTCCTCACTACATTTCTTAGTCACGTGACTCATTTAGTTCCTCATTTAGCTCGGAAGAGTGCAGGACATTATCGCACTGCAAATCGCTCGCTCGAGAAATCTAAATTCCAAATTCAGAGTACGGTTTCTGCTGAATGTGTATTTAGGTGTATTATCAAAAACAAAATTTGAAGATGCTGAGCCAAAAAAACTCTTGTTTTATTTGCATGTTAATTTGTCTTTTAATAACAAAAATAAAACAATCTCTGGACGACACCGCACAGCTGACATTTTCGCTGTTGATCTGCTGCTGCTCATTTAGAATGCGTCAAAAATAACTGGCACAGGAGAATGAAAGAAAACATTTTTCATTACTTTCTCCGTTATATTATCATCAAAATGATTTCTTTGACATGACTTTTTTTGTGGAGCCTGCAGTCTCCATTTCCAGTGGACAAAATTGCAGTGCAGCTCTACATCTACAGCATTTAGCAGACGCTCTTATCCAGAGCGACTTACAATTGGTACAGCCTTACAATCCAAGCAATTGTGGGTTAAGGGTCTTGCTCAAGGACCCAACAGTGGCAGCTTGGCAGAGGTGGGATTTGAACCCTGGACCTTCTGGTCCATAGTCCAGTACCTTACCCGCTAGGCTACCACAGCTCTAAAACAGATATGAAGCTTATTTATAGGTAGGACTTAGTTTAGAAAACCATAAAGGTGTAATTGCATTTACAAAGCTGGTGAAATCAGAATTAATTATAGAACTTGAGGTTAGCCGCAGGTTAATTGTCCTCATTTGCACAGCTCGGACTTGGTCACCCATGTTTACCCATATGAGAAACAGACTACAAATTTGTAGAGTAAGCACAGTATAAATGTGTTCGCCCCACAGCACATTTAAATAAATGCTCACTGGCTATGTTAGTGAAAAACAGATCTTTCTGTGTAACTTTTCACCAGTTAAACAGATAATTGGTGCATTTGAAAGTTCAAGACCACGGCTGCATTTAGGGAAAAATCCCGAAAAGATTTACGGATAATGATTCTGAAAGAATGCTCTTGACATAGAACAACCCTCAGTTCTACTTCCAATCCAAACTGCACCCTACCAGGGCCTTGTTTCTTATGGTAGAGTTTTAGGGTGGGTTTAACCACATTCCAAAGCCACCAGAAAAGCCACAAGTAAATATCTTGCTTGTTCTTGGATCACTGTAGAATGAAAGAGTGTCATCATTATGCCAGTAACTGCTGCATCTGCTGAAGGGAAAAATGTTGCATATGCTTCACATTACTGGATGATGTTGGTTTATGATTAATGGCAGTGCTGAAGGATATGAAAAGCAGTCACGGGGGCACAGCTGCTGTTTGCTGAGAAACCAAGCCTGATTCCTGCACTTTAATCATTCGGTCAGGAACAGAAAACAGTCAGACCCTGCGAATCGCACAGAAACTCTAAGCAACCACAATAATCTAATAGGCAAGCAAAACAAAGCTCGACTAATGCATCAAATGCCACAGCTGCCAAACATGTCAAGGGATTAAAGACATGAGGAATCTCCAAAGGACACCATTTTGAAGTGATGTTTTCTTTTGAAATTAAGCTGAATGACCAGTGTGAACAGGGAGCGTGATCAAGATATACATCACTGTCGCCTGAAGTTCATTTGAGCACACGAACACACACACTCGCACCCACAAGCGCGTCCACCGGACAGAATGGGAACAACATGCAGTAAATGAAAAGAATGAAGGTCCTGCACTTTGCTGGACATGAGGAGAATTTTAATAGGAAGGCCCAGGCAGTGCTGATGGGCTGGGCAGTTCTCCTTTCTACTACATGGCCACACAGAGGGGGGGGTAACTGGGGCGTTTGGGTTTTTGAAATAACTACAGCAATATCTAAAAACCCCAAAACGAGTTAAGGTTTTTATACTTATATAATAGGGGTGAAATGATACTAAATTGTCACGACACCATATGTATAGCTGTTTTTGCTCCACCATATGATGTATTTTTGATACAAAATGAAGAAAGAAGTTTGAGTTCAATTCAGTTTCTAATGTACAGATCAAGGAGGCCAATACAACTTCCTGCTCTGCAAGCTTGGAGCATGGCTTGCTTTGCTTGGGTTCCAAAAAAAAAAACCCACCAAAGAGCTCTGCCATTGCTGATTTCTTTTTTTTTGAAGGGCATGGTCCAGACACCTCAGGGTCCACACACTCTTCTGAAGGATTTGTTCTCCATATTCTCTCTAGCTTTGCACTAGAGAGATATATTATGAAAACTTATTATATTTGAGTTTCTGTTTCCTTACATTAACAAAACCCATGTTCTCCAGGGATAGATGCAGGAGCCCCTGCAAACAAGAGCGCGGTTAAATCGTGGAGCCACAATCTGAATAATTTATGTACCATCGTTATGTACATCATTATATTCTACACTGCCCGGCCAAAAAAAAAAAAAAACTAAATTTAACTAAGCAACTAGCTAAAATAAAAAAAAGAGAGCCTCCCATCTGTTTCAGAAGGCTCAAATTGTGAAAGAGTGGTCCGTGGTTCAGGGAGCATGAGACCTCATTTTCACACATGGATTGGCCACCACAGTCCAGACCTGAACCCCATTGAAAATCTTTGGGATGTGCTGGAGAAGACTTTGTGCAGTGGAACAAATCTCTTTGGACAGACTCTGGACAGGACTGCTTCTGCGGTGTCACAACATTTAGTTCTGTCCAGAGTTGCACTGATGTCCCCCCCACCCCCCAAGATCTTGTATTGATGATGGAAGATGTGGACCACTGCTCAAAGTCTTCTCCAGCACATCCCAAAGATTCTCAATGGGGTTAAAATCTAGACTGTGGTGGAGAATCCATGTGTGAAAATGAGGTCTCATGCTCTCTGAACCACTCTTTGACCCTTCTGAAACAGATGAACATCTTTTCCACGACCACAGGATGTCTTTCAACATGGTTGTTTAACAAATGAGAAGCTACTCTCTGCATCAGTTGGGGTTAAAGAACTTGTTGCCAGCTGAAACAATCACCAATGTAGTAATTATCTGATGGGAGGCTCTTTTTTTTTAACCATTTGCTTAGTTAAATCCAGGTGGTGACCTTTTTTTGGCCGAGCAGTGTATGATATGGTGTACATATAAACAAGTGTGCGCACGTTTTTCAGCCAAAAGAGAAAAATACCACAATTTATGATCGAAATAAGGTTCATGTCAGGCATTGCCAGGCAGCAGGATTAAAGCAGATGGCAAAAAAAAATGGAGCTTAGGGAAAAAAGACTTCATCTCTACATACTCTGAAAGCACGTGTGTACAGTGTAAATACAATCTTCAATAAAGAGTGTGAGGACTGCCAAACAGTGAGCAGAAAGGGCCAGTTACGAGAGCGGAACAGTACAGCAAGCAAGTAGAGAATTTCTGGTGGCGAGCAAGGATAAGGGAACCACGTGCAACACTGCTCGGCACCTGCCAAACTGAACTCCTCGTCAGTGGTGCAGGGCTGGGCTGAGGCCATGTGAGGGAGCAAGAAAATCTTAACACTTGTAATAAAAAACTAGAAAGTAAATGAAAGACTTTTTTCATAAGCAATAGCAGATTAACAGGGACAATGTCAGCCGTATGGACTCATTTCCAGTCTCTAGAGGCTTTAACCAAAAGATCTGCAATCACTGCTCATGTGAGGTATCAAAATAAAATAAACTCTATATTAAGTGTCATTCAAAACACACAAACAAATGAAAAAACGTTCAGTTTTCAATTCAGTGGGTTCAAATTTTCAGTTTCAGCCAAGATATTATATTTTTCGTGCATCATTACTAGTTATTTTATCACCACTGGGGCTAGTTATCTCTATCAATTACTGCTAGCTTTGGTATAGCACTGTGCAAAAGTCTTAGGCCACCATTAGATTTGTTGCTTCAGAAATGGTATACATGACCTTATGACATACCGACAATTGGACCAAAACATTTGATACGTTAAAAAACTTGGATTCATTCCCTCATTATACTCTGTTCCACTGATCTCCATTCCAGGCATTTAGCATCTCTTAGACTTTTCACCCAGTTCCTCTTCCCTCCCCCGTATTTTCTGGTTGTATTCTAATAAAAAGACTGAGAAATAATTACGTATGGTCATTATACCATTGGTAAACAATGCTACAGTGGTACCTCGGTTCTGGTCATGAATCTGTTCCAGAAGGCTTGTCGACAACCAAAAACAATGGGTACCGAGCAAATGTTTCCCATAAGGAATAATGTAAATTGAATTAATTTACATCTACAGCATTTAGCAGACACCCTTATCCAGAGCGACTTACAATTGGTACAGTCTTACAATCCAAGCAGTTGTGGGTTAAGGGCCTTGCTCCAGGACCCAACAGTGGCAGCTTGGCAGAGGTGGGATTTGAACCCTGGACCTTCTGGTCCATAGTCCATTACCTTATCCACTAGGATACCACAGTCCCAATTAATCTGTTCCAGACCCCCAGAAAATCCACACTGGAGCATATGATAAACAATGATAAGCAAGTTCATCTTTAAAACAGATACACAATAACCTACAATTGGGCAAAATCATTAACACAAAGTAAAAAACATAAGTGAAAAGTAAAAACACTTACTCTATTGGTGAACAGTGTTTTCTGACTGCAGATAAAGACAAACACGATAAAATAGCCGAGATCTTCTCTTAGCGAGAGCTGAGAACCTGCATCACTGTGTACTGAATCATGAATAGTGAATCTAGTATCGGCAGGACTGTGGTAGCCCAGCGGGTAAGGTACTGGATTATGGACCAGAAGGTCCAGGGTTCAAATCCCAACTCTGCCAAGCTGCCACTGTTGGGTCCTTGAGCAAGACCCTTAACCCACAATTGCTTGGATTGTAAGATTGTATCAATTGGGTCGAGAACCGAATCAACAAGTTCTAAGGTGGTCAGCACTGTACATCTAATCTAATGGAGGCCTGTATATCTGTATGTTCTGCACCTGTACATTGCAGACTCAGTTGTAATGTGTACAGTACTAATTATCAGTTATATCTCCACTGCCACTAAATTCTGCACTGCAAACTGTGAATTTTACTTATCATCTACAATTTACACTTCAACATGCAGCTAACATTCTTACTGTCATGCTTTTATTTGTACGTACACAATAAAGTGTAATTACTGTTGTTTGCAGTTTATGTAATCCGGCACAAGCTGTGTAACTGGACCATCTAGATAAATGGAATGCTGAAATGCATGCTCTGCTTCACTGTAGACCTGTGCACGTGTAATGACAGAAGTGTGAAGGTAAACTGAAAAGGCAACTGTGCTAAAGGAACTGAATTTAATCCCTCTGTCCGAAGTGCTGGCAAACATCAGGAGCAAAGTTCTGACCAGGTTTTATCCACATACTTGAAATAGCTGAAAGGCCACATGTACTTAAATCCTTAACATTTTGATCCAAACAGATCATGAATGCTTGGATTATTCCTGAATACGCAATCAGATTTTCTCCTTAAGTATTCAGTTTTTACTGCCATAATTGATAAGTAAAGTGATTATTAGAATAAATAGTTCATCTAAACACAGGCTTTTCAAACTAGGAGGCCAGCTCAAGTGCACTCATTACAACAAAGGGGAACATACCAAATACTAAACTTCAAAAAATAAATGTCAAAGATTCAACCTCTCACTCAAACTGATATAGTGGCTATGGTAGTCTAGTGGGTACATTATGGGTAAGTTCTAAGACACTGGATAAGGGTATGTGCTAAAAAACGAAATACAAGTATACCGGTTACAAGATTTGTAATGAAAAAACTGTACTAATGGGAGAAAAACGCAAAATGGAAGCACTTTCTCTAGTAGTACACTTTTGACCATTAAAGAACAGGGAGTTGAAGGGGGAGTTAATAAAAATCATCACAGAGAAAGAAGACAGGGTGTGGTGTATACAAAGGTTGATGGTATAAGCAGCAACGATGTTTACCATTTCTTTAAATACAGTGGGGCAACAAAGTATTTAGTCAGCCACTGATTGTGCAGGTTCTCCTACTTCGAAAGATGAGAGAGGTCTGTAATTTATCATAGCTACACTTCAACTAGGAGAGACAAAATGAGAAAAATATCCAGGAAATCAGATTGTAGGATTTTTAAAGAATTTAATTGTAAATTATGGTGGAAAATAA